>JAVLUE010000160.1:0-183375 GCA_034190945.1 Octodonta nipae
CATCGTATTATGATGATGATCATCATCATCATCATCATCTTCAGCATCAATCTAATTCTGTAGGGATTTACATACCACCACCACCACTACTATCACCATCATCAACAACAACAAAACTCGAGAAAACTAACGAAGAAGTGTTGCAGCAACTTTTTTTTCTCAGGATTTATAGATTGTTGAACCACTACTACTTCGATTGTTGAAAGAATGCTGTTGTTGTTGTGAATGCTGTCAATCTTCTTGTACAATGTTGAGCTTGTTGTTGTTTATCATCATCGTTGTCGTCGAGCTTGTTTGGTTGCCTGAAGTGTGTGTGGTGGTATGTGTGTTCTGGCTTGCTTGCTCACTGGCTTGCTTGCTTGGTTGTAAGTTGATTTTCTTTTGTAATATAATTACTAGACTTATCATCATCACCACCACCAAATTACCACATTCTTGACATTCCGATCGGTCTATTGCTTCATATTGAATCGATTTGAAAGTGCATAAATAAAACCACAGCAACAGTGAGCCAACAAACACGAATGAGCGCACAGTTTGTTGCTCAGCGCTTCTCTTTCTCTCTGTTCCTGGTTGCGCTTGTTTTTTTTTTTTGCGTAAAACTTTAAATAATGACAGCAATTTCTGGTTTATTTTATCAATCAAACAAACTCATTCTCATTAACGGCAACACAATCTTAAAATTTCCATCAATTTTATGCGGTACTCTAGATTATTTAATCCGCGCCAACAGCAAAAAACAGAATTCTATTTAAGACGGAACTTTTCTTGATGAAAAGCAGTCAATGGGTTTACCGGTTATTTTTGAAACATGAAGTTAGTTTAAATAGGATCAAGTTAATAAAAACCTTGTGATAAATAGTATCTCATAATGGCAATTCACAAGAAAGAATGAAAAAATAGTTCACATCAGTCATTGGTGTAACCTGGGCTAAATTCTCAATATAATCCTTCAGTCTTGATACTCCAATCAAATATGCTTGCTCTTTGATGGTCAGTTTCAAATCAGACTTTCGATAAAAGTTCTCAAGTCGAAGCGGGCACATCGAAACATGAACTGTCTACAGATCATTATTCCATTTGAATCTGGTAACATCATTCTCTTCACAGTAGCCTTATAAGTTGACTTTATTTTGGGTCCAAGTTTTAGTAAACTTTGGCGAGCAATGTTTGAATCTTTTGAAATTCTTTATGACTCCGAGGTCACGATTTGAGAAGGATAAGCTGGAATTGTAGATTCGATTAACGATTGACTGACATGCACAAAGCTTGTTTGTGAGAAAATTTAAATAAATTTTTTTTATTAATAATCAGACGATTAGAATAATTTTCTATTTTTTAAGGTCATTGTACCGTGGTAGATTTAAATAAAAAATGAAAGAATGTTTTTTGTTTTAAAAGCTTTGGCGAACTGTCAAGAAATTTGAAGAATTTCCCTTCAATCCAGAATTGAGAAAAGTATTTCAATTATTTTTTGATTGCTAACGGTGTTTGTTTGTTTCAAGTATTTCCCTTCCACTCACTTTTTCTGTTCGATTGTAGTGCAATAAAAATGATTGAACGTTTATTCAATAGAAAAGTATTTCAAGAATTTCAAGATCTGAGCCAAAAAATTTCATCGGAACACTTTTTTGATGGATCATCGTTGATGGTCATAATTCTCCGACAATCAACCAAGTCGAGTGTTTTCCGTTCAAAACAGATTTTAATTTCAGTCCAAATCAATTTTGGTGAATCTTCATTTTCAGGACTACCATTGGGATCGACCATTGGATGACATTCCAACCGAAAAACTTGAGCCTGGTCAACATCAAAGGGAACATGCCCGAAACTTTTTTTCAACGCTTGTTCAATGGTAGACAATGAATATGGTTTGATATTTGATGGAGTAATTTGCGACCGTTTTAGCCATCGTTTAATAGGCAAATGCCGATAAGATCTAAACTTAAACAAAAAATATTCTTTCAAACCGATTGGTTGGTTTGAAGCATTTTGACTTTTGGCACATGTTCCATGTTTATTCCATTCATGTTTCCAAAACGTGGCAAAGGTCATTGAAGGTTTTGAATTGTCTTCATTGTTAGATTGTTTCAAACTTGGCCAGAACAACAACAAATCAGGAAACCATGATTCCAATTCAGAAAGATCAAATCTAGAGATATGTTTGTTTAGAACGTTTGGTGAAAAACTAGAATCTCACTCTTGTGGATGACAACAATTTTGAAGACGCCACGATCCGCTGATTTGCAACAGTTTTTCTGCTTCCAAAGGATCACCTATTTGAGGCCAAAGACCATGAATAGTCCATTCGGTCAACGGGCGACGAAGATTGCACAAGCCGTGGTTTTTAGCACAAAAACTAATTGGCCATTGGAGAGCAAGAACAAAACCATCGTATTTGGGTGAAATCGACGATGGCAAACATTGTTGACCGTTCACCAAAATTTTTGAACAGAAAATCATCAACAGAGTTATTGAGAATAATCTAATTTGGACGCCAACAATCATGATGATGAATTGAAAAGAATTAAATTGATTTAATTATTTTTAGTGATTCGAAAATCCATCAACAGGAAATCCTTTCCGAAAAGAGCGTTTCCTGTGGAGTACACGCCAGCATAAAAAATTTTTGAAATAAAAAAAATATTTTCAACAGTAATAAAACTTAAAAAGAATCCAATAAATTATAATCGTCTTTGGGAAAAAAAAGAAATTGTCTTATCGTATAAAATAATTGCTAAAAATTGAAATTATTTTCGTTTTGTTGATAAAACCTAAATTTGACCAAAAGAAATCGAAATATCTGTTGTTTTTCCATCAATCACCATCTTTCAATAACCAGTTTGGCGAATTTTCGGAAGCATCAAAGAAGAAAAATTTTCTCATCAACCGAACAGTTTCGATAGTTGAATGGTTAATTGCCTCACCCAACATGGTTTTCGAACAGCTCTTGTCATCATGTTGATATCTTGATGAGAAATAAGATTTTTGCAGAAAATCATTATCACATTGTAAAGGTTTGTTTTTTTGTTGTTCGATTGTTTCTAGCAGAACCTCGTAATACTGATGTAAACGAAGATTGAAAGATTTCAACCAGAAATAGATACCAACTTGAAGCAAGAGTAAAAATATGACAACCAACAACATCATTCGAATAACTTGAGTTTCGTTTGGCATTGAACGATAAAATTTAAAAGTTAAATTTTTCATCGATTTTTTGACATAGTTGATCATCAAATCCATGAAGCCAAAGTCTTGGAAATCGGTTTGAACATTGGCATTTATCAAACTACGCTGTTTGAAGAGAATTTTTCTATTCTTAGATTGAATTTGAATCAATTCTTTTTCACCATCAACCAATTTCTGTTCAATAGAAGAATCGATTTTGTGATCTGGACTAGCAATACTGAAACAAAAATTAAAAAATTTTTCCTACCCAGACGAGATTGATTGCGAAACAAACCTCAGATTTAGACATTCCGAAGAATTTTCTGTGTTTGAAACATTCAAAGTTTTGTTTTTTATTTTCTTCAGTTTCTATAATGAGAAAACGCTATTTTAGAATTGGATATAAAAAAATTTCTATTACTTTTGCTGACAGATCAATTTCAACATCAGCATCGTCGATATCACTGAGATCAACACCGAGACTAGTGGTGGTATACGATTCACGAATCAGTTTGCGAACTTCGCACCAAGGCAAGTGTTCATTTTGTTTGGAAACAGTCCATAGCCGGTTTATCAATTGATAAGCCCGTTCCCGAGAGACAAACGAAGTGAAAAAAAACTTTTCATCTTTCTGATTGACTATTTGAATAGCATTGGGAAAAAGTTTTATGGTGGAAGCTTTGATTATTGATTTGATTTCTTTGTAGCTGATATTGACAACAGTTTCATAACCGAAAATATTCGAATAGAATGATATGTAATTCATTGAGACGTACATTCGACCTTGGAGAAGAATATCACGTTGAAGAGCACAAACAAAATCATCAACCAATTTTTCTTTGAACGAGATCTTTTCAGAGAATTGACGCTGAAATTGATTTAAACGAGATTTGTATGATGGCAGCCATAAATGATACCATTGACGTTTGCCAGCTTTTCGGTTGCCCATAGTCTGATCATTTTCGTTAGAATGTTTTTTGGTTGCTTTGTTGGTGTTCATCGAACAAGAAGAAGATGATGAAGTCGAATAAGACAAACACTGTCCTTTTAGGCTATGATCTAAATTTTGTGAAAAGTTTCCTATTTCTTGAACATTCTCGTTGAGCAAATGCATTCTAGTTGCATCTTCTTTTGTTTTTTTTGATGGACTGTGAAATGCTCGATGTTGCCGATGACGGGGGGAGTGATGATGATGATGACGAGCCAAACGCGTCATTTTTGATTGATGCTTAAGATGCTTTTTAGGACTGGAGTAAATGTTGACACCTTTATTTAAAAGTGATTGATTCAAGTCTTCTTCCTCAAGTTTATTAACTTGTTGCTGAAAAGACGAAATACGACTAGAATACGACGTATTCGATAAAAACGATTCAGAAGAGTTCGAAGAGAACGATGACATTGATGAGGATTCAAGTGAGGATTTTTTTGGCTTCATTTTTTCTGCTTGATGATCAGCCATAAAGTTTTGAACAGCAAGTTCCTTGTCTCGAGTTATTTTTTGTTCAATTGTCGCTTCATCACATGGTGATAGATTCTTGCGAGAGGCAATTAATCGATGAAAATGAGCATCTTGAGCGATAAAACTCATTATTAGTTAAAATTACTAAATCAAATTCGAACAAGAATCCAAATTGAGTTTGTTTTTTTTGCAAATGATATTTCTAGAAAATTTATCGATTAGTATTATTAAAGAAATAGAAAAAACATTCTGATTATTTGTATTAAAAAAACTTTTCCACTTTACTCAGTTCTGATATGGTTGATTAGAAATTAAATTTATAAACAAGAAGATAAACTAAGTCAATTTTTGAGTAACTGTGAACGTGAACTGTGTGTGTGGCAATTTTTCAAGTGATACATTTTATAAATAAAGAGCATTGAAAGATAGAGTTTTCCATTTTTGTGAAAATAAAATCAATTTTTGAGATTGTCACTTTCTTCAGAATGAGTTAAATATTCTTCCAGGAAATAGTAGAGGAATTATAACAAGAAAATAAAAACAATTTTATTTTTCAAGAATTTTCAATTTTTTTCAGTAGTTATTTTTTGAACTTTTTTAGAGAATTTGAAAAAAAAACCAAATGATAAAATAAAAAATTTTGATCAATAACTCAAATAACAAATGTTAAACGTGGTTTTTTATTCAATTTCTTTTGATGAGATTTCAAATTTCGAGAAAAAATTTAAACAGGATAAAAAAATTAAATAAATATAAAATTAAATAATAAAAGGTCAAAATAGGTTTGAAACAATGAAAAGCTTTTAGATAAGCAAAAACTTCAAAAACAATCCATCATAAAAATTTTGGTGAAATGTCAATACAAAACATCAACATCAACCTTCAATCGAATGTAGGAACGCGCGCGCATCTGAATATAATATATATGTACACAAAACCTTTTCCCCTTCATTGAAGACGTACTTGGAAAAAAAATCCCGCAAAATTCAAAACCACCACTTTTAGAAAGAGCAGCTTCAAAAAAATTCGATTCTTCATTTTTATTCGAAATAGAGAAACTAAATTGTTTTTCTGTTCCTTGTGAAAAAAATTTGATTTGAAGAAATGTGTTGAAATGAAAATTTCTCATATGAGAAAAAAGACTCAAATTTCAATTTTTTGTTTGAAAGAAAAATGAAAAGCCACTACATAACTTTTGAAATTTGTGTAAAAAAAAACAAATAATCAATAAATGAAACCGGCATTGTTTGATTTGATTATTTCTAGCATTTCTCCATTGTTCCGATTATCGTCAGTATCATTGTTGTTGTCAATATCGATAATCGAATATATGATACCAAACACTATGACTGAGCCGACTTCCCCATCTTTTCCAAATTTCAAACAAATCGAAGCCATTTTTGATGGTTTGCATTGTGCCATGTTGGTTTTGTTCAACGATACCAACTTCAACCTAAACGAACTGACAAACATGGTGTTATGCTGTGGTACGAATCATTTGCGTGCTTATTTGTTAGAGGCATCTTCTAATGGATCTTGTCCACGGCAACCAATGGCACGTAGAACTTTTATTGAATATATTGATGGAAATCGATTGCATCAATTTTTCAACACTGGACTTCAATGTCCGGCACGATACTCGCCAACCAATTGCCAACAACTTTGGATAGCAGCCAAATGCATCTTCTTTTTGGCACTTCTCGGCACACTAGTAATCATGATTAGTCTAGTATTTTTGCTAAGATCCTATCTCAAATATAAGAAATTTTATGATGATAATTTATTGAAACAAAAAAATATTGGAGAAGACAGATGTATCGATGATCACAATAATAAAACATCTCATCACCACCATTTGATGATGGTGGAGATCAGTAATCAAAATTGACCAATTTTTTTCCTCAATATATTCATGAGGCTAAATGAAATAAATCAACAACAAAAATGTTTTATTATTAATGACATCTACTTGACATGTTGACTTATTTAATGAGAAAATCTTTTTTGTTTATTAGTTGTTATAAAATTATGAAATAAAAATATGGTTTGTTTTGTAAAAACATCTTTGTTTGTTTGTTTGTTTTTTGCCAAACAACAAATGAATAGATGTGAAAATACTTGTTGTTTGGTGTGAACTATGCTGCTGTCAATGTATTTGTTCATTTTACGGGAAGTTTCTCGGTGCTTTTTTTTTCTTGGAAAAATCTTTTTTCAGTAAAATGTAAACAAACAATTTGATCCAAGTTCATTTGAAATATTTTTGTTCTCAAAAGGATATTTCTATCATTTGAAAATGTCATTGAATTATGTTGTTATATTTGAAAATTTAAAAAAATCAAATTGGTGGTAGTGCCATCGATAAAAATAAATAATCTTATGATGACTTCCATCAGAATGACCAAACACTTCAGACAAAAAAAACGAAAAATATTAATCATGTTGTTCTTGTTTGGTATACTGCTTTTTTTTGGTCTATGGTGGTATGGACATTTAAAACACTTACATCAAGCTAAAATAATGAAGCAGACATTGAATTCTTTGATGAAAATTGAGAAAAATATTGATCATTTGGATCAAGTTAATCACCAATCAAAACGTGACGTTATCAAATTGACGCAACAAATCCAACAAATTCGAAAGTATTATCAATTATCTAAACATTTCAATGATGGTCTTGCTAGAAAAAGGCCCAAACTGTAATATTTTTTTGTTTATGTTTTTGTTTGTTTTTCAGTTTATTTCAAAAGTGTAAAATTCTTTTATTTATAGATAATAAATTGTTTAAAAATGCCATTCTAGGTATCAATTCGAATTCCACAAACAAAAATTCTATCAAAAAAATTAAACTTTGATTGAAGTTGAAAAAAGGATTTAGAGCACTGAAAAAATCAGTGATTTTCGGCAAATTTCAAAGAAGCTGAGGCATAGCTCACCGATGAATCACGTAAGCGTGTACATTGACTTGATTGAGCGTAATTTAAGAATTTCAATGAAGAAGAGCTAGAAAACTTTCCTTGCGATCGAAGATCATCAATCGCCTGAAATGAAAAAATTAGTTTTTTTTGAATCATTTAAAAGTATACTAGCATTGAGCAAAACGGCGATAGGATGACGACCACAAATAGTGTTTCGATATTTAACAAGATATTCGGAAAAGGCCCCCGGATCGAGTGATTCAATCAAATTCATACCCTTTCAATGGGTGGATTTATATTTGAAAAAAAAATTATTCTTTCAAAAAAATCTAAATACCATTTCATCGAGTTTTTGAATTGATTGATAAATTTCACCCCACTGTTTGTTGTAATATTGAAAACTGAATCGTTGACCCCAATGGCAAAAGTCAGAAGAAATAACAAATACCGTTCCAGGTTCGCACAGATATTTACTTAACAATCGACCATATAATGCTTCTTTTTCTGTAGTCAGCGAACCAACCAAAATAGGAACAATCTTGAAGCCACCGGTTGTTGCTGATGATTTTGATTCCATGATTTTCGCTATGAACGGTAATTGCATCTCAATACTATGCTCGTCTTCATCAGCAGACAACGACATTTTTTGAAAGAAGCCCGTTTGGTGAAGCTCGTCGTAAACTTTGAAAAAATAGAAAAAATGAAATTTCTTTTTTTACTATTGAACAATTGAACCATTTTGATCGAGAATCAAATCATAAAATGGTGTTTGATAAGTGAGAACAGGAGATAGGGCACACCCGTTTAATCGAATATGATGCGATGGTCCAAGTATAATAATCCGATTACTAATTTTATTCAAAAATTTAATATTTTTTATTAAATCAAAAAAAAAACCTGTCAAAACATACGTAGAATCAGGGTCAATTTCTTTGTAAGCGTAGGCAGCACAAGATCCACAATACTGATATCCAGCGTGTCTTATATAAAAAAAAATTTACATTTCATTGATAAATTTAAAATTTATTTCAAACGGAGATATGATGGCTTTAGCTGGACCATTCTGTCGAGATCCTGCCGAACTGAGCCAATTTTCCAATTGATGATCGAGTTCTTTTGCTATAAAAAAACTTGAAATCAAAAGTTTCTAGAAAAATATGAGCTTACGGGATGAAGAGTACCAACTTCCCGAATGAGTGGCTCGTCTTGATTGCATTTTAGAACTTGAAACTATTCAGAAAAAGTTAAGTATCTTTTCTAATATTTTCTAAAATTATGTTGAACTGTTGTAAACAAACTTTCGAATAAATTTTTTTTTTAAAAGATATCAAAATATTTGAAAATCTTAAATTTGAGGCAGCTGTTTGGGGTTTGAATTTTTGAAAGATTTAAGTTGTGATTTAACAACAAAATTACCAAACAAAGACAGACAAACAAAGAACACAACAAAATGATTGCACAAGATAAACTATCATAAGCGGCATCCCGTAGCATTAAAAAAAACTTTTCTCCAACAAATCATATGAGTGGCCGAAATTTATTTAGGAAAATTTCTTAAATCTCAAAAGATGATACTCCGAATTTATTTAATCCGTTTACAGATTTTAACAAGAAAAACTTTTCAAACAAATTTTTCCACATTTAAGACGGATATTTCAAAGTTTTCTTCGAGTTCATCTTCTAAAAGAAGTTTTTTTGACTATGATGAAAAAGATTTTGATGAAACAACAAATCCATACCTCAAACAGCCAATCAAACCAGATGAATTCGCCAGCAGTACAAACGAAAGCCATTATTTTGGATGATTCAAGGAACTGGAAGTATGTTGATCAATTAATGGAAAAATTTATTAAAATTGTTTTATCACTATTTGAAAGATTTGATGAGAGAATTGAATTATGTGGCGGGTGGAATCGCAATTTTTACTTTAATCATGTTTATTGTCTCTTCTGCTTATTTATATAATCAAAATGCCAAAGGAAATTTAGATGATAAGATTATTTGGAAATTAGGCAAGATGGGCAGAATAATTGATAAAAATGACCCAGATCGCGCCAAAATGTTTGATTTTCGATTTGATTTAACTCAACTAGGGTTGCTGGACCGATTTCAAAATAAAAATATTTATGATTTTGGAGAGATTAAACGTTTGCCAATTATAGACAAGTTTCAAGACATTGATCAACTTGAAACGGCTGTGCGCCGTGAAGATCTTCAAAGAGATTTCAGCAAGTTGAGTTTAAAAGAAACCGATCAAATGTTACGCCAACAGAAATGAGCTTCATGTCAATTCATTGTAAATAAACTGAAACTTTAATATTTCTAGCAAAAATTCAGATTATTCTAATTTTTTTATTTATTGTCGTTCTACTTTGAGCATAACATGAGTTTTATTTGTGTTTGGAAAGATGTACCTAAAATTTTTTTTTATAATTATTGTTGAATGAGAACTAAGTGGCATTCTAAGTAACAATCTTGAAAGCTTGAGAAAATCGTATGTGTAAAAATATTTATGGAAAACTGTCTCTGGCAGATCATAGGTTAAAGTAGATTTAACCTGGTTTAACCTGAATATCCATTTTTCTGTTTGAAAAAATTTCACTTTAAAAATTTTAAACGAATTTATCCTTGCTAATCGAATTAAACGGATTTTCTAAGAGAATAGTTTTTTGAAGTTCTATAAAAGCTAGCCAGAGAATTGATTGAATAAGAGAAAAAAACTGAAACAAAATTTTCTGACAATATTCAAGATGAAAGATCATCAGGTTGAATCAAAAAGTGGTATTGTTAACAAGATTTCTTCATTATCCGATTTAGTAAAAAATATTCGAAGAACAAGAAAAAATGAACAAAAATTAAGATCAAGAGGCTCACTTCTCCGTTCGATTGGTAGAAACAGACTATCGAATACGATTAAAGTGCCATTTTTGCAGTCTTCATTAGATTGGTTCACTTCTATGTACGCACTATCCCAAATTTCAATTTTAATTGTTATTGTCTTGTTGACATATTGGCTAAATAAGAACTATGATAAAACTTCAAAAATTAAAATGATTTCCTCGATCAACTGTCATTCGATATTAATGATTTTAGCATCAATCCATTTATTGAGTAACGGTAAAAATGTTTTCAACACCGTGATTTTGAACACCATCATCTTCTTTATTTTTAGCCATTTTAATCTCAATGTCAAATCGTTTTGTTAGATGGATGTTAATTCTTGTTATCCTAGTTATCGTATGTTTTGCCTTGTTATTGGCAATGCAATGGAATTTGAAAAATAATATTCCTCGTTTTCAATCTAATCATTCGTGGCTTGGTATTTTCACATTGGCGATGGGTATCATCAACATTGATTTAGCTGCCATCTTAATTTTCTGCCCTCCACTGAAAAGTGTTGCTCTACAAACATTTTCTACTTTTTATCATTTGACTGGATTGATGGTTTTGAGCTTGGCATTGATGACTTGTATCACCGGTTTCAATGAGCTCGCATCAAACTTTGAATGGTCGAAAATTAAAAAAAATCAGTTTCTCTCTAATCTGATCGGATTGTTTTTGACAATTTATTGTAGCATAGTGGCATTCATTGTCATTAGACGACAATATCCCATTGAAGCGATGCAAGATTTACCTGAATCAAATGATTTCAAAGAAATCAATAATGAAGCAGAATCTTCAAAAACTGCGACAGTAGCTGCCATAGAGCTTAAAAAAAACAATGACAATGAAGAAGCATCGAGCAATATTTCAATCAGATTGCCATTACCAAACGCATTGACCAAAAATAATTCATTATCATTAAAATCTTCATCACTTACGAAAAAAGAAAAAAGATTCAGCTTGAGCAATGATTTGAGAATAGTCGATAACGAATTTAAAAAAAACCGAAATCAAAAACATTCGAAAACATTGGCCGATGAAGAGGATGAAAGACAGCGAAAATCTTTTGGTAATGAAAAACAGGAGCCACCAAAAACGTTAAAATTTGTATTGTCGCCCTTGACTTTGAAAACTTTTCCTCCGATGATAAGCATCGAAAAAATTTAATAAAAATTTTCAATCACCTGAAAAACACCGAAAAACTATCGATAGTATCAAATTACTCGGATTTATTTTAGAAAAAGTGTTTTGTGTTTGTGAAGAAAAGTTTTATCGGTTTTAAAGTTTAGGTTAGTTATGCTCAGAAACCAATGTTTTTCAAAAATTTTCTCCAAAAACTCATCTTTTTTTGGCAGTTTTCAACTTTTTCGATCATATTATTGAAAGCTTTCCAAACTTTCAAATTTGACAAACAAGTTGTACCTCCCCCGCGACGAAATTGTGATTCAACACGGTTGATATCACCTAAACAAACAGATTGATGTTTTTCATCTGAACTTATGGCCCATTTACTATGATCTTCGGACCAATCGAAAGATCCAGTCAATTTGCTATTGAAAAAAGTCAGTTTAATCTTTTCAACATTTTCTACTTGTTCGGTTTTTATGGAACATGATGAATTCAATGGATGTCCTGGTGGATGACGCCATGTCTCAACTTTGAGAGAAGTGTTTAGCTTCGGAGCCACTATTCCGGCATACAAATCAATATGATCCGAGGGACTTTTGTAAAAGCTTCGAAATCTGAAACCATCAAGCGATTGAATTATTAAATCGGAATAATTTTTATTTGTTTTCCATTCTTTGTTTTTCAGTTTGGTCAAAGACAAGGTCAAGTTTTGGTTCGATTGTTGACCAAAGTTGATCGAATAAACGTACGGATTGGCCACAAGAAAGTTTTCTTCAATTACTTTGGCTAGTTCAGTGGTTGACATTGAAACACACAATGCCACTTGACCGTATCGACCACCACTCGCTACAAATTCGTACTAAAAAAAAAATTAATTTGATTTAAGAGAAAATTTTCAATTTACCGATTTATTAGTGAACGAAAACTTTGGTACAGTGTGAATCAACCAGAAACCTGTTTTGTTGTCTGCTAACATCAATCCTTTAGAATGAGCATAAGAAGACGATACAGATTCCATAGATGGTGGCTGATCATTGTAGAAGATTGACGACAACGATGATCGTTGAGAACCAAAAAATGGCTGCAACGTTTTACCAAAAATAGAATCCGGTTCGGTGATGTTGGTGGATGAGAAATGCCAACCATCATCTTCATTTGAAGAGTTGAGAATAGCTTCCGATGTAATTGTGGCATAACGAAAGCCGCCAAACAATGTTTGATTTGATGATTTCAAATAAGGAAACTTGTAAACGATATACCAATCGACCGATTTGCCATCGTCATCGACACATTGAATCGGTGTTTGAGTTCCATCAACTTTTAATCCTAATTTTAAAACTATGACGATGGAGAAAAGGAGAAGTTTTAAATTCCAAACAGACAAGCAAGGCACAGCCATTATTTTGAAAATGTGTGTTGAAATTTTGTTTTCGATGTTTTTTATATTGAAACGAGCAAAAAATTTCTCGACAACGTAGCTTTAAATTGAAAAGCAAACACTTTTGATAAAAATGATTGATATGACATTTTTCTGACAGATTCTTCTAGCAGAGACAGTACAGTACAGTAGAACACAAATAAAAGTTACCTGCCTAAACCTCGGTTTTTGATGGGACCACACACAGAAGAAATTCAACTAACAATTTTACTATTTGCTGTCTTTGATAAACAAAAAAAACCATAATTAATCGTTTTGACAGCTAGTTGAGCTTAGCCTAGTAAGGTTTGCTGTTGTTTCTTTCCAAAAAGCTAAAACCAACAATTGAAAAAACTGTAATTGAAATCAATTTAATAATATTGATTTTAATTGATCAATTAATTAATCAAATACAATTTCATACAATTGTGATGCGATAATGATGATTTGAGAATTTTTAATTTGAAAAATAAGTTTGTCTTTCAATAGTTTTTGATTTTTTAGTAAAAGACGGTGTTATTGTAGCATTATGATCTTTTATGATCGGTACCATTTTCAATGATGATGATTGTTGTATGTTTGAATTTTTACTAAATATTACTGATTGATGAGGCTCGTTGTTGATGCCATTTGGCTGTTGACAATCAGACATCACCATTATCGAATCAATGCATTCTTGTTTGATTCGAACATTCATGTTACTGTTGTTTGAAAGATGATTATCATTGGCGATCGAGAGTATGTCATCATTGGGCATCATTGTTTGATCATTGTTTTTGTATGATATCAAGGAAGAGTTCAACGAACCAGAAAGCATCATCTAGTTGAATAAAAACATAAAACTCTCAAATGAAATAGCAACCTCTAACCTGAGACTGTGTCGTGTTGTTGTTTGAATAGATTTCTGATGTGGACAATAATGTCACCGGTGTTGTTGAATGCTGTTGATGATTATTGTTGACCATATTCAATATAAAATTTTGCCTTGGATCCATTGATATGAAATTTGAAAAAAGACCTTGATGATAGTCATTGTTGTTCTGGTTTGAGTTGATCGACAATGATCCTGATGAACTGACAGGAAGTGAATATGATGAAAGATGAGAGCCAACATTTTTGGCATATAACGATATTTCCGATGATGATGGAACAACGTTGTTGACCGTCGACAATAGAAACGTTTGTTGCTGGTGAGATGCCGAAGATGATGATGATGATGATAACGATGATGATGATGAGGTATCGACTGAACCAAAAAACGCTCGATTAGATTGTAACGGCAGGAGATCAGAGTTTTGTGATGCCATTGGTGGATTAGAAGCAGTACAGAAAACGACATTACCTGTAGAGCAAACAAATAACCCATTTAAATTGGTCAGACAGTTAAATTTTCAACAAACCAGAATTCAACAGTTTTTGCATGACACTCATGGCATCATTTTTTTCAACCGAATACGATGACGAATTTTGTTCCAAAACAATCGAATCAAACGATTGATCAATAATCGATTGGCTTCTAGAGCCAAATGAATTTCTCGAAAGTTTTTGCTGTTTATGATGATGATCATCATCAACATTGTTGGATGTTGTGCCAATGTGTTGATTCATGTTTGAATAACACAAATTATGATTGTTGTTGATAATTGACAGATTGTTTATTATGGTATTGAGATTGGCCGCTTTTAGCTGCTGTTTTTTTGTTGTTGTTGGCGATGATTTCCCGCCATCATCATCTCCAACAAGAATATTTTTTCCGTTTGTTTGTTGATGTTGTTGTTTAGTGGATTGTCGTTGTTTGTCAAAATTTTTGTTATTGATGCCAGCTGTAGAAGATGAACCTGTTGCATGAGGAAATTTTGAACGCTTTCTCTTTGGCCCACCAACACTTTTCATCACCGAAGCTTTGTCTTTGTTCTCGTTCTCTGATTCATTTGATTTGGAAGCGATTTGATTTTTGGCAACAACAATCGTAGTGGTGGTGGCGACAGCACAAGGTTTTGATGGATTGAACATCGATTTTGGATCATTGTGTTGAGATCGTTGCGTTGGTGGTGGTGGTGGCAACATGAATATTTGCTCTTCATGATCGACAAGCTGCTGATTGTTGACATCGACAATCAGCGATTCTGAATGAATGAGAAAAGTTGTAAATTAAAAAAAAAAACCTAAAATTCAATCTAAATCACCATTGATGGGAAAACAGGAATCCAAAAATGAGATTGGATCAAAGTTGGAATAATTGTTGTTCAATGATGAATCAACATGTCGAGTCTTGTTAAATTTGAGGTTCTTGGCATTGTTTTGCTTCTTGTTTGTTGGTTTACTGTTTTTCGACAACAATGTTTGTCCCAAAGATGTCGCCGAGTTTCCTAAAAGTTGACTACTCGATTTGGATGGGCAACTTTTATTGTTGCTGATGAATTGAGATTTTTGAGATGGTTTAGTTTTTTGTTGTTGTTTTTGTTGAATCTTCAAATTGAGGTTAAGTTTTGTTTGGTTGGAGATCGATTGAGCCGAACTTTTCATTCCCTCATTCAGTCGATTGTTGTTCAACTTTGCGGTTGATGTTTGTTGATGGCGTTGAATGAAATTTTGTGACACCGTTTGATTGCTGCTGAATCGGACCATTCCACTGTTGAGATAGTTTATCCTCTTTTCATTGAGCTGACTGTCTTGATTGTCGTTGTTATGATCATCATCTTCTTCGCCATCATCATAATCATCGTCGTCGTCATCATCCTCATCTTCTTCGCTTTGGCTTAAGATCAGAGTCGAATTATCACCCAAACAGAATGCTCGTTCCAAATCTGATCCGGCTTCGATGGCTTGTCCATTGAGGAAAAACGATGAATTTTTTTGAAGGTTGTTGGTGGAATTTTGTTGAGCATCAAAAGTTGTCTGATTGTTCTGGCATGATGGTGGTATTAAACATCCAGCAAAAATATTCTAAATCATAAATTAATCAATTAATCTGATCAATACTAAGATAAAATAAATTTTTAAATGAATGTTCCGAAGGAATATTCGTTGAAATTGGGTTATTTTTCAAGTTTTAAAGAATTTTGGTCGAGAGCCAACTGTTTGTTTCTCTTTTTGACTAAAATTAGAATTTTTCTTTCTTTGTGTGCCAAAACAATTTTCTATCGGGATGTGAAAGAGTGAAAACAAAAAGTTTTATCTCCAAAACTAAATTTCTCATTTAAAAATCCGATTCTGATGCAATTGTTTGATTGATTGTGGTCTCTCTTTCTTTTGTTTGTTGAAGCAGACAAAACAACCTATCCTGTGTTTTTGGAAACGAAATTTCCGTTTTAAAACAAAACAAATGAATTTTTGTATTGAGTGAAAGAAAAAAGTGAAGCCGATTAGCTAAAAATGATAGATTTGTTTGTTTTTGTTTCAAGCGAATATTTAGCGAGATTTTTTTAGATGTAAATAGTGTTTTACATCCGGACAATTACCGAATGATCGGATTCGTGTTTTTTAACATGATGACTTAATCGACCAATATTCATTCATTCATTCATTCATTACCCTCCATTACCGGCACCAAAATTAGCTTAAATTAGAGAAATGGTTTTGTAATTTGGTAAAATTATCCAAATAGAAAAATCATGTTCTAGGTAGATTTATAGAATTTTAGCACGTTTTCCAACCAACCAACAGGCAAGCACATTGACTGAACTGTGCTGATGAGCTCAAGTCACGAATCTCAAATCATCATTTAAGAAAAACAACAACCAGAACTGCTGAAAGGAACAAGATCATTATCATCGTAATGCTTTTTCAGGTAGATCATCATTACAGGTAGCATTAAGATTGATTACATTACAGTGTTGATTCGTGTTAGGTGGTAAAAGGCGATTTGGTCAATTGAAAATGTTTTTTTAATACATTTTCCATGAATTTTTTCTCATCATCACTGTTTAATTCTCAAAGAGTTCTTTTTCTGGTTTGGATTGTGAACAAAAACAAAAGCTAATCAAATTCAATTGATTGACATCGAACAAGAGAAACATCTGTTACAGGAAAACAAGAGAACTAATTGTTCAGCTGGTTGTCAATCAATCAATTTAAATTATCGCGCCACCAATTAACAATCAATTTAAAACAATCAAATTAAGAATAGGCATGGTTAATGCTGAAAAATTATGGTCATTGATTTAGATGGTTTGGTCTCCTTTCCAGTTCACTTAACGATAGAATTCTATTTCAAACATCTCATCATTTTCATTTGTATGTGAATTGCGAGGCGATCAAAAGCATTAAGCAACGATCATACAACTGAACTCGATTTTCTTAAGAAGAATCGATTTAAAGATTGATTGTAATGTCCGTTATAATCGGTTGATTGGTCAACAAACCGGCTAAAAAATTTTAAAACAAAGCATAGCAAAGTTTTTTTCTTTTGGTTGGGAGAATGAAAGAAAAACAAAACAAAACAAAACAAAAAATCGAAAACATTCAACAACAAGCAAATACAAGGGAAATTTTTGAATAAATAAATTTAACAAAAACGAACAAAAATTAACAAACGAAAAAAAAAGAAGAGTTTTGGCTCTCGATTTGGCAAAGCTCGGAAGTGATGCGTATTTTGGGTGGTTGAAGAACAACAATCCGAATGAATATCAAATGGCATAACAAACAAAAATTTTTCAACAAAATTCAACAATTCGATAACAAATCAAATAATACAAAATGAGAGAGAGAGAGAGAGAGAAGTTGATCCAGTCTGCTGCTCTGTTGATCCACAAACTAGATCGAACAGAATGGCGGCAAACGGATCTGGTGATTGTTTGACAGAACAGACGATGATGATGAGGATGGCGAAGATGGTGATTGTTGTTGATTGCTGACCGATAAAGATGATGATGCCAATGTCGGACCCAAGGAAGTCGGCATAGCAAAAATACCGTTGTTGTTGTTGTTGTTTGATCCGTTCATCAGGTGGGATGAGTTTGGGGCAAGACAAGCAGAAACATCTCCAGAGTCGACCATTGAACCAAACGAATCAAGACCAAGAGAACCGGGATCTGCGAACAGAAAGGAATGAAGGCCGCTCAGTAAGCCATTTGGTGTCAATGGTGGTGGTGAATTGGAGCCAAAAATGGCCGATGAAGTGGTGAAAAAGCCAGTCTGATTGGCCGAAGAAGATAAAGTCGAAGATGTTGTTGTTGTTGTCGATGAGGAAGAAAGCGGCTGAAGCGACATGACTACGGCGCTGTTCAACGTACAATCACCATAACTATGGGCGACGGTTGGCGATAACTGACCACCACCACCACCGCCATTGGTTAGAAAGGTTGCTGGTTTAGTGTCATATTCGGACATCATCATCATCAAAGTATCGTAACCTTGATGTTGATGCTGGTGATGATGATGATGATGTTGATTCAATGAAGATGTTGTTGGTGAAAGTGGTTCATTAGGCTGAGAATGATGATGATGGTGGTGGTTTTGTTGCAGCTGCTGCGGATGATGAGAATGGACCAAAGAGGATTGTAAATTCTGTTCCAATGGATGGTGAACATGGTCCTGATGGGTCTGGTGCTGATGATGATGATGACGCTGCTGCTGCTGTTGATGAAGGTGGTGGTGTTGGTGGTGATCGATAGAGGATTGCAGCAAGATCGGTGGCGATGATGATTTCAAAGCCAATGTCCCTGAATTCGATGATGAAGATCCGGAAGATAATGTTGAAACAGAGGATGGCGCCGGTGATCCGTACAAGAGCTGCACACACACAGAAAGGTTTACATTGCCACCCGAAAATTTTGCCAAAAACCAAACATAGCAAACAGACAGACAGACAGACAAACAATCAAGCAGAAGCAGAACAAGGACCAAGCGAAGCGGGTGTTTTTAAAGCGCAATTTTGTTGTTTTTTTTATCGATTTGATTGGGAAAAAGGAAAAAAAATCAATTAAAGTAAATTGGTAAAAAAATCACCCTGTCTGTTTGTTTTGATTGACCTGAGGTCAAGTGTTTTCTCTCTCTCTCTCTCTCTGTTTTCAAAAGAAAACTCTATAATTTAATTTTTGACAAGACATAAGACAGCCACACACACACACCAATGTAGACGCCTTTCTCTTTCTTCATTTGTTCGAAAGCCGTTTG
The DNA here is from genome assembly GCA_034190945.1 of Octodonta nipae. Taxonomy (NCBI): domain Eukaryota; kingdom Metazoa; phylum Arthropoda; class Insecta; order Coleoptera; family Chrysomelidae; genus Octodonta; species Octodonta nipae. The sequence continues at coordinate 19,088 of JAVLUE010000160.1, forward strand.
ATAAGCGTCCACCACCACCATCAACATGCATTATAGGGCGCCATATCATGCCGAGAAAGTAGAAAAAATCTCTGAAAAGTTTTTATGACAAAAGAACTTTTTCATTCATTTCATTATGATTGGCGTCTCTCTCTCTCTCTACCTGCCTGCCTGTTTGATGGGCGCTAATGACGCGGAAAAAAGTATGCCATTCGTAATGGTTGAAGCGCGCACGTTTTGTTCGATCGTTCGCTCAGGTGTGCAAGTGTGTGCAAGTTGATCATCATCATAAATCCATCCATCACGATGATTATAACCTTTGCGTGGCGTTTAGTTTGTGAGCCTATATGCAAGTGTGCGCTTAACAAACAATCTATCCAATAGGATGGATTGTTTTTTTTTAAAAAAAACCATCAACAGGTAATAGAAAAAACTATCTATTTCGACAATCTCAGGTCCAGGGACCAGGATTACAGGGATCTGGTATTATATCAAGTCTTATCTACCAGCAAAAACTCCTCCACAATCATCGACATTTTGAATGGAAAATCATCGTAAGAAGAAGAGCCTAGAAGAGTACAGCTTGTTTTGACTGTGTTACACTGAAAACGAGGTCAAAAATTATGAAAAGATGATGGAACAGAAATGATTGGAACAAAAAGTTTCAAAAAAAAAAACCCACACATCAATGAGATTAAGTCAGAAATAATTGTTTTGATTAAAATAATCATGGTGTAGGTGGTGGTGGTGATGGAATGAAAATTCAATTGCCAATTGCCATCTCACTAAATGAATGAAGGAAGTGGCAGATTGCTATTCATTTTTGATTGCTGTGGTGTTTTTTGGTAATCTGGTTTACAAGAGAAAACCTTGCTGTCCATCACATTCACATGTCTCACTCAGTAACACCCACCCTTCGAAGGATTGGTTAATGTAATTTCAATAAAGTTTTATAACAGTTGAACAGTTAACTTATCATGAATCTTGGTATATATCAAACCCCCATCAAACAGAATAACATATTTTCATATTGGAAACAACCTTGAAATAAGGTAAATACTTCAAAACAATTAAATTAATGCTCTTCACCATTGTGTTTCAAAAGGAGAGAAAGATGGTGGTTACATCTCCAACAACAAACGAACGAGCATGGAAAAACTTACAAAGGACAATCAAATAGAAAACTTTCTCTGTCTTTTGAATTCAATTGAAATGAATGAATGAATGAATGTCATAAAATGGATGGATGAATAAATGAATGAATGCATCATGAACAAGCATCATGAAAACGAAATGGTGGACAAGAACAACATACTTGAATGAATGAAATCAAGCTTCTTTCCCATTCATAAATTCAATATTGAGTGGAGAAAAAAAAAATCTTCTCTTGAACGGACACCAGGACAGAAAAATAAATTCATCATGATGCTATGTGACAACTGAATTTCGATTCATTGATGCGAAACAAACACTGAAAATCCCATGCTAATTTCAATAACAGGCATCATCTCTTGATTGTCTTATCAAAACTTTCTTTGTTCAAATAAAACAATTCAAAACCATTCAAACCACCGAATTTCATTTTGTAATGGGAGTGAACAGGCTAAATTAGAAATCAAAGCTCTTACCTTATCGCTGAGATGTGAACAATCATCACCTGAAACCGAATACGATAATTCGGTCTCTTCGAATCCAGTGGCCGACATTCTTTGATCGGGCTGATTGTTGTTGTTGTTGTTGGTCGTCGTCGTGTTGGTATTGGTTTGATTGTTGGGCGTTGTCGTACACTGTCGCCCATTGGTACTGTTCAGCAGCAGCATCCTGCCCGTGTCCGAATCATTCAGGTGCTGTTGAGGTTGGTGATGATTATTGGTGACATGCCCATTTGTTCCATTGACAATGGTACTATTGGCATCACTACTGACCACATCACCATTATTAAGACTGGCGGTCGCAACGGTGGTTGCAGCCGTTATCAACGAGCCACCAGTGTCCGGGGAATTGAGGCAAGTTTGAATCAAAGCTTTGCCCGCATCCGAGGTGATCATTGGTTGAAGTTTTCTTGTGGCAAAGGTGTAGACATGTCCAGTCTCGGACGCCACCAATAGCATGACCTGTGTTCCGGTCAATGTCGACAATTCGTAGGCCTGAAATAAAAAAAAAATGGAAAGTTTGAATAAGAAATTAATTCTATTAAGGCGCAATAAAACAACTCGCAAGGTTGATTGAAGCAAACTTTATTATTGGTTTGGAGCACACCCATTACAAACAAACAAACAACCCCTATTGAGAATACACAAAGAACAGGTAATAAAACTGGGCAAGAATAAAGACCAACGCCGAAGCAGCCATCAATGGGAGAGCCATAAATAAACGAACGAACGAACGAATAACTTTCTTATTTGAAGAAACAAGCAATAAAAAAAATTTAAAAAAAAAAAAAAACAACGACGACAAGTCTTAAACACAAGTATGCTAATCATAGTAATGAAGTGTGGTGGCCATACGTACCTGGGTAATATACTCGTGTGTCAAGGTGTGAAAAGTGTTAATTTGTTTCGAATAATGGAGGTGAGCTTCAATTGGAAATCTTTGGAGAAAGCAAAGTAAAGGACAAAAAATCCTCGTTTCTCGAAATCCTGGTTTAGATTTAAGACAATCAGACAGATCTTTGAACACACCTGAAACGGATCTAATCTAATTAAAATTTTCATTAAAAATGATTTTGATGAAATTTGTGAAATTGGAAAAGTTTCTCAAAAAGCTTTGCTTGTGAAAGCGAGAAAAGTTGATTTCATCACCATGATAAAACAGGAGACAAACTTGACACCATCTTGTCAACTTTTTTGAACGAGTTCATTCTGCATGTTTAGTTGGGCAGAAGAAAACTTTCTCCAAACAACTCCACTCAACTTGATATTAAAGGTTCCATCAATAATAACCTGTTGAATTTGACGATGAGGATGATGATGAAACACGCCCGAGACGCCTCCGCACGTTGTTTGTGGAGGAGCTTTAAAAGTCAGGTCATCATAATTTTCATTGATTCACCTTCAGTGGAAGAACATGAATGGTTTGATTTGAGAGGTGGTTTAACTTTTTCAACATTTTTCCTCACTAACTAGGCTTGTCAAAAAGAACATCATCGAGAGTGAAAAGACTTTTATTTTAATAAAGTCGCCCAGAGTGTAGGCGCTTTTTTTTCCTAATCTCTCCATTCAACGAGATGAACGGAGCTCTTCAGAATTATGGTCAAAGCAATGATAAAACAGAATACCAGATTCTCTCAGAACCGATCGAGAAATTTTGAAATGGAGAGTCTCTTTAAATTTTTATTCTATGCTTCCCACTTAAATACATTCAAAGGTCAAAGGTAAACTAGATTTTAAATGAACGTGTAGGCGCATTCAATTAGAATTGATGATTTTGACAAACAAGCTGTGTGCTTGCATTCTCGAAAAAATCTTCTAGAGTTGAACTCAGTTGTCAAAGGTCTTAAGGAATTTTTAAGGATGGAACAATCAAACACCTGTGCTGGAAATTTGATCAATGTTTATGGAATGGTAGAAAGCTGCCAAAATACAGCTCAATCTTGATGAATAATAATTGAATAATTCATTCAATTCTCATTGATTCAAGAATTGAGCCGACAGACAGAGATGTCATTCACCACCATTCAAAAACTTTTACCACAAATGCTAGAAAGAGAACAACCTTCAACCATTGTTTGCTTGTTTCAACTTTTTTTTTTATGACTAACAAAACGAAAGACGACGGAAAGCCAAGAATTTAAGCAAAGAATTGTCTATTTTTGGCCAAACAGTTTGTTGTTGAAAAGTTTCTCATAGATTACGGTACGTACTTTTTTCATGATTCCCGTCTTTCTTTTGGAGAAGGTTGTGTAGCGTCTCAATTTGTTATCGATGAATTCCATTTTTATTTTGACACGACCTTTCGTCTTTTTCCCATCACCAGAATGTGATGATGACCTCGTCGAATTACCAGATTTTTGGTTTGATGATTTTGTGGCCGTACCAGTGGCCGAGGATCGTTGATGTTTTGTTGAATGACCATTTGTAGTGACATTATTGGTCGCTGTCGTCGATGATGATGATGATGGAAGGGTCATCGAAGAATCTTGAAGACCTTGTTGATTTGTTCCAGCGGTCATCGAAGATGTTGCTCTCGAATTTAAATAATTTTGATGCTGTTGTTGATGGTTAAGATGATGAGAATGAAGATGAGAATGATGTTGCTGCTGCTGCTGCTGGTGGTGGTGGTGGTGATGAGTATTGGTCATACTGCCGTTGCCGTTGTTGTATGATTGTTGTAGGAGATCATCGGTCGACGATGCTGAACCAAGCTGATTATGATGACCAACAACAACAAAAGATTGGTCAGATTGTAAATTATTTTTTTTGACAATAACTGTCTGTGGCACTTGTGATGATAATAATATAGGAAGTGTTGGTGGTGGTGATGAAGAAGTATCGACATTAGCACTCGATGATATCGATGGTGAAGAAGATTTGAATGATGCTGAGGATGGATCCAGAACCACAATACCTCCACCACCCATCAAACGATGGTGGCTTGATAAAATATTATGATGATGGAGCGATGATGATGGTGACGATCCAACAACATTACCAATATGAACCGACATATGAAATTTTCTCCAATTCACAACCACCAAAACACACTCTCACCCACACAAGAAGAAAGGATTCGATTTGGTTTGGTTTGGTTTGGTTTGCTCGTTCGATTTGGTGTGATTGAGAAAGCCTAAAACTCAAACCAACAAGAACAAACAAACAGTCTGTGTTGTTAGTGACAGTGTGTGAGATTTTTTTGTTCTGCCCAATGTTTGATGAAACAACGATGCCATGTTTATGGAGAGAGAAAAGAAGATGGAATTTCAACTTCAGAGCGAAAAAAAAACTTGAATCTTATCTTTTTCGAGCAAACATTGTTCGAGAGGTTTCCTCTGCCTCACTCGACCAAACTAATTAAATGATAGTTCGATGTTTTTGATTGAAAAACAACTTTTCTCCATCAAATCAAATCAATAAATGTACAGAGAAATGGTGATATTTTACTGTTTCAAAACCAACCAAGAGAAGATGATGATGAATTTTTTCAGCATGAAAAACCAAGTAAACGAAAAAATTAACACTAAACAATCAATCAGTCAATCAATCGAAACTTTTCATCGGCTTCTTCATCTTCTTGTTAGGATTGTTGTTGTCTGCTGTTCGGGTCAAAACTTTAGTTGAACAAATATTTGGACAAATGTTCGAAGATGATCCTCTGTTTCTGTTTAGAGATTGATTGTGTGTTAATTTTGAGCGAGAACACTCACACTAAAAACACGAATTATTCGGTACTTGATGATGATGCACTTGAAGAAAATTTTCAAATTATTTTTTCCAAATTTTTATCACCATTATATTGATTGCACTTGATTCAAATAAGACCGAATATTTTTCAAAAATTGAAAACTTTTGACAAAGACATTTTGATGGTCGTTGATTTTCGTTGTCTTCTTGATGCAAGAAGATGATACGTTCTGATGGATGGAATGATCTAACCATCATCTCACTGATCATCAAGACGATGGATGCAACAGTTGTTGGCTTGCAATGTTTGTTTGTTTTTCCCTATTCTAGCCAGCCTGCCTTTTTCTCTCGTAAAGATTGAAGATTGTGCGTGCGTGCGTACAGTGCGTTAGTTCGTAAGACACACCTTTCCAACAGCAACTACGAGAAGGCACATCTCATTCATCATCGTTCCTCTTGTTTCTCATCAGAAATATTGAGATTTCAATGTAAATCACGGCTAGATGATATTAGAGACCACGACAAAACTTGGCGTCGATACCAAAGAAAACATCACCACCACTCGCACTATTGCCAAAATTTTTCCCGAGATCTATCGAGAATCGTTTTACGAGCAGAAGAATGGTGGAATGAATAGTGCTACTACCACCCCAACCCTCATCTCACTTTACACCGCCATTTAAACAAGATGTGTGTCCGTTTGATACCCGATTTCAAGAAATAGCACACACAAAACCGTACACTGCATTGAACTACACTACACAACACTAGACCACACTTGAACAAGTTTATAACCGATCGTAAAACACACAGAGACACACTTTGAAAACAATCACCAGAAAAAACAATCGGTTTCAAAACACAGAAAACAATCTATTTGAAAGAAGAAACACCGAATCAAAGTCAATCTATGACCAAAATTAACAACGGAAACTGTTCAAATCGTTGACCTAAATTACTGAAACTGAAAAAATGTCATCAAATCGTTTTTGCAGTAGTCGATTATTATTAGTGGTAATTTGTGGACACATTGAAAACACAATTGAAAGTATTAAGAATCGATTATTTTTTCGCAAATTGAATAGTCGGGCAATATGAATAACAAGACACGATAAAAAAAATATTAGTTTCGGAAATAAATACACTGGGAGCCACACCCAAAACAAAAGATCAGTTTTTCAAAACGGAATTTCTATTGATCCAATCATGTAGACAAATTGATATTTTTTTTTCTTTACATTAAATGATGATCATTATCATTGTGATTAGTATCAAATCTTATTATGCAATCTTATTCTGATGAAGAATCTATTGATTTTGTTGGACTGTTGCATGTTTTTAGTTAAATAATCGCTTTGTTTGTTTGTTTGTTTACATTCAACCTGCCGGTAAGTTGCGCATTAAGCGACAAACGAAACTATCGATTGTTGTTTACATTAATTTTTTGCAAAAAAAAACTAACCAATCAAGCAGGTCAATCAGCTTGACGAGAAGCATGTTTGTTTGAAACAAACTTTGAGAAAAAAGAAAATTATTTATTTTTAGTAAAACCGTTGCAATCACCTTTAATCAACATCTGGTCAAATTTACAACTCCAAGAACAGCCAAGAGAGTTCCGTTTAAACTCAAGAAAGTTTATTATTTATATTTGCCCATTCATGGAAACAAGTTGTCGTCACCAATTTAATTACAATTTTTTGAACTCTGTTTCAGAATAATAATAATAGATCTTAAGATAATATATTTAATTAATTTTTTTTTTGAATTAAATCGCGGTTTTTTCTGTTTTGTGTAACATTGTAATTGAATTTTTTCCGATGTGGCGTGCCGATCAAGGGTTAAAAATTTTTTCCATCATGTTTAATTATTATAATTTTCAATTAAGGACACATATTAAGTTTACTTATTATTCAAATAAATAAATAACATTATCATTGTTATTTTATTTATAAAAAAAAGTAGAAATTAAAAAAATAAATAGAATAAGTTTTATTAGTTTTTATGATTGTTATTATTCAGATTATTCTCCCACCACCACCTACGCGCTACCTGATGCTCAGAGAAAGGTTTTTTTTGATAAATTCGTTCAATGTGATATTCCCAACAACAATTTAGATATAAAGTTTTTAAGTTGGCGGTATTATCATTGATTATATAACGAACGTATACGTGAAAACACAATCTAGGCATTATCATGCGCTGCACACGCGTCTCCAAAAAATTCTAAAGTTCTGAAAAACCTAACGAAAGTGATTCATTGAGACGACTTGAGTTTGAAATTTGAATGAATGAATGAATGCATATTTACAAACAAAACATTTTGCGTAGGAAAAGAAAATTAATAATCATAAAAATCATACACAATAACACACAACAACAATAACAAAGAAACCTTGTTCGTATTTTGGCGCTCAAATCCTGCTCAATCCTGCTGGACGGAGGGCAAAAAGAATCATTTGGGAAAAAGAGACTAGAGCTAGGTCATGTGAAAAACAAACAAACTTTTGAAATGGAACGAAGACAATCAGGATGATGATGAAAACGCCTACGTTTGGTTGCTCTTGTTGTTGTTGTTGTTGTGATTCTTCATCTTTTTGTTAGAGAAAGAATTCAATTTAGTTTCAAATCTTAGTTTGTCTCATGATGATGATGAGCGCATCAGTTTCAATTAAAACCAATCAAGCACACGAAGGCAGCAGAAAAGATTTGATAGAAGATTAGCATAAATTTTATTGTTCCTTAAAGATGATGATGTGGTGGTTGCTGTTTTCTTATCAATCTTGGCACAAAACTCAGGTAATATTATTGAATCATGGAATGGATTTTCTTTTACGGAAACAAGTGTACGCCAAAATGGCAGCCAACGCCAAACAAACTATCAACGTTGAAATTTCATCCTCATTGTCCGGTATTGATGAGATTGATTCGATCAAACGGTGACCAACATTATTAAAAATCGAAGCCACTCGATTTCGAATGATTTGAACCAGACTACTCAAAGATGATGAGAAGTCGATTGATTTATCCGGTTTTGGAGTAGATTTTTCCATCGATGCTTGATGATATTTATATTCTTCGAAGAATCGCAACGCTTGAGAAAAATTTTGGCTCTGTTCACCGTTCTTTTGCGAACCCTTCATCGGATGGCATTTGGAAATTTTACGAATTTGTTTTACATAGAAATTTGGCTTCTTATTCACCGAAATGATCGGAACGAGGGAATTTTTTGCTATTTCTTGCTCTCCACTTTTTTCTTTCTCCATTGTTTTTGTTTTCAAAGTTTGAAAAAAAATTTCCAATCGTCTTTTTAAAGAAAAATTTTTATACTTTTCGAATTTTTCGAGTCGACTTTTCGAAAAAAAACACCATATTTTAAGCAGCCGACTCTATTGATTCTGATTCATTAAGAAAACAAAATGATATGGTCAATTTGGTCGTACTCACCACAACTTGTATTGGTCATTATTTTGGTATCGTTTGTTTTGTTGATTGCTTGCTTGCAAACAAACTATCCATTGAATGATCCATCAAACATTCATCCAAATACCAATGTTTTGTTGATAAAAAATTTTGAATCAAAGTCGATTTCATTGAAGAATTTCCCACCAATCGCTGCAATGCCATCGAGAAAGGAGAAAGCTTCTTTGAGAAAAACACCAAAAGAGATCGAATCTATTTCGAAGAGAGTTTTCTCAACAAAGAAACATTCTTCAAACAGGAGAAAACTTTCAACTACTAAATTCGGGAACAAGAGTAAAAACCTTTGCGAGCAACCATCGGTAACATCATTGTCCTTAATCCGTAACAATAGTTTAAAAAAAAGTGGCCTCTCAACTGAACCAAAGGCATCGTTCTATCATAAAATACCAGAATCTCCAACCAATCACCAACCGCCAGTCGATAATGATCCAGATTATTTTGAAATTTTAATGAAACCTATGAAAGTTAAATCAATTTCACAATATGGTCTTCCACTTATCGAATGAGAATCAATAAAATTAGTTGAAAAAAAAACCGATTTCGTTTGCAATGAAATTTTCTTAGCGAATAATTGTTTTATTTAAAAAAAAACTTTTCAAGAAAAGTTTGCAGGCTCAATGCCATACTGTGAGACAGATTTAACTTTCATCTGTTTCATTAAATGGGCATAATAACCGGACCCGGACGACTTGACATCGCTGCTCATATCAGCCACTTCAGATGAATGGCTCCGATCTTTGAGACTTTGGTTGTTGTTAATGTTGCTAAGACTGCTACTGGTGAATGATGATTTATTGTTTTCGAAAAATTTACTAGATATTTTTGACAATTGTTTTTGATTGTTCAGTGGTATCATTGAATCTCTCACTAATAATGGATCACCACCCCGTCCAACAATACTGGTTGTTCTCGACCGTTTTCCACCACCCTCTGGGCTTTTTTTAGTGAAATTTTTCGGCTGTAACGAGATTTTTGAAGACCTGGTTGGTGGTGCTGCTCCTGAAGACAATGTGGAACCTAATTTCAGTTTGACTGTTGATCCCATGCTCGAAGGCAATTTACTGATATTGCTGCTGTGAATGATGTTGTCCTTTGCTTGCGATGGCAACCTAAAATTTTGACTTCGGATCTTCTTTATTGTTGAATCTTGTTTGGCAAGTTTTCTTTTTGTTTGTTGTTCATCTTTTCGATGAGAAATACCGTTATTACCGCCGTTCTTTGATTGAACTGGCGATACAAATGGCTGAATGTCGTTCTGATTGACGTTTAAGTTTTCGGCAGATTTGGCGCATACAATCACCAATATCATCATTAAAAAAACCATCATCATCGAAAAAAACAGATAGTAAAGAATCGAGTATTCGCTCATCATCTTTTTTTTTAGTTCTCTGATCGAACGAATTTTTACCGGAATTGGTTAAACAAGAAAATATGTCCCATTCAAAGAAAAGAAAGTTGTTTTTATGTAAATTTCTCTCTGAGGTTGTTCGAAATTTGAAAGTTTAAAAAAACTTTTTCTTTTCTTGAACAAAGTGCGTAGGTTTTTCATTTCGGTTTAAAATCTATTGAACGAGTACAAGGCGAAATGTATGTTTGAGTTTTATATCAGTGTTATAGATGACAAACCACCATCCACCAACTGCAAATCAAAACGCAAGCCAAATAGTTGGGGTAAAAAACATTACAAGTGTGTGTGATCACGATTCATCAAGCTTGCTTGGTTTCATCAGGTCGACTTGTTTGTTTTTTTAACAAATAACCGTGCTAATGAAAGATTGAACATTATCAATGAATTTACAGTCATTATTATGAACTGTTTAGCCTGTTTAGGTGTGTACCAATTGATAATCTTGATTCTTGTTAGTGTTTAATTTTTTTTTATTGGCTTGTGATAAATTGTTGATTAAAAATTATTGCTAGATAAATTTATTAATAAAACAACAAGATAGATGATTTTTAATAACCGATCAACAACTAGATTCATTACAACTTGTTTCTCAACAAAGAAAAGAGATCAACTCAAATTTTTTATCGAGATTTGTGTGATGTTCCGTTTCAACTTGCGCGCTAGTCATCGTTTCACATAAATTCATCAATGAGTAGCAATGATTCAAGTTTTGATACTCCATCATCATACACTGAAAGCACTTTTTTTATGAATGAATAGATTAATAAATACGAGTAAATTTCGTGTGCAGGTAGGCAGGACTACTAAATCCGCGTAAAATATGCCTTGCTTTCCATCATTTCGAAGTGTTGCAAGAAGAGTGGCATATTCATTGATGAAAAACAGAAATAACCTCGACAAATGAAAAAAGGAGAGAAAGGTAATTCATTCGACATGCAACAACACGTTGTTCATCAATTCGGTCAATCATCAATTTCTCAAATGGGTTAAATAGAAGCGAATAAATAAAAACGAATCAATGTTTTTCATGTCGCAATCCTATATTGTTGTATCCATCCACATAGATCATAAACAATCTACAATCATTGTAGCTCAGCATAGATTTCTGCCATCGATTTGGTGGCTCTGTTGATGACAAACTTGAGATGGGTATTTGGGTGCTGACCATAAAATCAAGGTGATTGAAGTTGTTAGATATGTTATCTAAAATCTTTTGTATCAAATTGCAAAGTTGTGAAAAGACAACTAAGACCAACTAGTTTTCTTTCAGAGGCATATCTTTTAATATCTTTCTGTTTAAGCAATTAGCCCCATGAATGTTTCATTCATAAATTTCATTGATATAAATTTATGCCCAACGGCACCATGCATGCAATCAATGAATGTGAGGTTAACGGAAGCTGAAGGCGTAACAAACAAAAAAAAAAACTTTTCTTCTCCCGTTCCTTCATCATTTCGCAACACAACTTAAGAAAAGCGTTTTGTACACATGGCCATTCGAGAAATTTTCAATTGAAAAAAAAGTTTTAAACAAACATTTTTTTTTTCAAAATCTTGTTGATGGAAACAAAAACAAAAAATTTTCTTCAAAATTAAAACGAGTCGAGAAATAAGGCTCTGAACAACTGAAAAAAAACTTACAATAATTTTCTAAAACTAGAACGTTCAAATTTTTGAATTTCTTCTTATTCATGGTGATTAAAACTGATTGAACATCATACTGAGATGCGATCTGTGTTGTTTTGATCTCTCTCTCTAAATTTATCACGAGAGAATAAATTATTTGAGAAAAAAATAATAAATATGATTGTTGTTCATAAATTATGAACTTGGTTGTTTGTTTGGTTGTTTAGTCAGTGTGTAGGTAGATTGAATTAAATTTCTTCATCATCGTATCATTTTCACTTAAGTTGTTCTGTTGATTGCTAGCTAGTTTGGCTGATTTTCTGTTTGTTGATTGATTGATGATAATAAGAACAAACAAAACGTTCTTCTAGCTGGTTGATTTCTTTTTACAATTTTTTGATTAAATATGATGGATAATTGGTGTATGATGAACTACCTAGAAAAAAGTACAAGAAAACCTTGAATTCTAAATTTTTTCAAAAACTTTCGTACCGCTTGTAAGATTTTATCTTCAAGAATCGTTTAAGAAAAATGAGGCCAAAGGTCTTGTTAGTAGCCCAAAGCTCAGAATTTTTTTTTTGAAATGTTGTTTGTTAATCAAATAGAATGTTTCCGTTTGACATTTTTTTTCCTGAAAAAAATTTGTCAAAAAAAACCCACAATATAACAGGTAAGGTGTGAGGTGAACTGCACCCAAAAATAATGTTTCCAAATCAATGATTCACGCAGGCATATAGACAGTGTGAAAAAACCCGTTAGAAGTGCTAGATTTTTTGAGACTGAAAATTTCAAAAAAAAACAACAATTTCTTGAAAAAAATAACTCTAAAAATTTCTCTATTCAACCAAATTAATTTCCATTTTTAAGATTGAAATAGATTTTTTTTTTCTGAAAAGAAATCATCGTTTTAGATATTTGAATCGTCTTAGAAGATGATGATTATTATTAAAAACTTTTCTTCATCTTCAACATTATAATAATTTTCTACAATACAACTTTATTCTTCTTAGTCGAACCAACAACAACAAAAAATCTCGGGTGTGGTAGAAATTTGTAAAAGAATAAAATTGGTTGATTGGTATGCCCTTCTTCACAATAAAAAAAAAGAAAGATTTTTCTTTCAAACAAACCAGGTGAACAAGTGAAATATGTGCGACAAGTAAAAAAGTGATATGCCTGGTTGTTCATTCATTCATTTTCTTAGTTTTTCATGTAAATTTGAATAAACAAACCAAAAATATCAATCTTAAGCAAAAAAGAAATAAATAATTTGCAATGTTAATTTTCCAGCATCATCATCAAGTTTCGATAATGCAAAAGTCAAAAAAACCTAGAACAAAGGTCGCAAAAAAGTTGACAATACTCACCTACCACACAAATCAGCCTTAAATTAAACTAAATTATTTCGAGTTATCATTATTAGAATTGGTTTAAAAAGTTGAAGTCAAACTTTGACCTCAGCCAAGATAATGATTGCCCACTGGTAAAGCCCTTTTCAATTAAACTTATCTTCTTCTTCATCATCGTTTTTCTTGTTAATAAACATGATGATGATTCATCTGATTTCTTAGTGACTCTTCAATCTACGAGATTTGTCTCTCACACTTTTTCTCTTGATAATCTGATTGAATTTGAAAATTTTTAGTTTTTCACCCAAAATAGTGTGAACAGGTGGTGTTTTTAGTGAATTATTTTTTTCTTAAATATCCCAATAATAATATCCGATTGTCATAATTTGACTTTCTTGCTTGCTTCTTCTATATCCTTGTTTTTTCTGATAAAAGATAAAAAAATAAACATTAGTTTCACAGTGAACTTTCGCTTTGGGCTTTCAAATGAGCTGTTTTAAACAGAATATTTACCTTGGATGTACAAGTTGTTTTTTTGATTTAACAAATTCTGTTGAGTTATATTTGAGGGCAAGTAAAGGCGCTCGAAAAAGCTTGTTTTTAGCCATCATTTTCATGGTGGCTTGTTAGTCATCATCAGGTAATAATTTTGTGCGCTTCTCAAAAATAAAAGAGCATAATAGCATTAAGGTTTTTCTCATTTCATTAATAAAAAAATTTACACTAGTGAAGGAAAACAAAAACTACCATCTGTTTCAAATTTTTGAGAATTTCTGGTTCGAAAGCTTGAAATCAAATAAATTGATTTATACCAATCGATTGTTTACGTTAAAACTGATCGATCGATATCAATTAAGCATAGTGTAACAGGTATGGGTCACGCTCTAATTGGTTAAATTTGACGCCAAATGGTTTTGCTTCTTGTTTCTCTGTTTGTTAGATAGATGATGAAATTAATTTTAAATGAAAGATTTTTTTTCAAACTTTTATTAAACAACATACTTTACAAAAAAAAAAAAACTAAGCAAGATTTGAGAAGAATTGGCATTAAGAATTTTCCTGTTTGGTTACTAGTAGTGTACATTTTTCTAGATATTCCAATTAACTGAAACAGAATAAATAAATAAATTTGAATATCATAAAAAAATTGGCTGCTTGAGGGTCATTTGTCCAAAAAAAAAAATATTAACCGAACATTTTTACTCAACATTTTTCCTAGTTCGAAAATAATAAAGATCTTCTAGATTCTAGTCTAGATGGCAGCATTGATAAAAAAAATACGTCAATATTTATCAATTTGAACAAAATGATGCGATTATCATCATCTGATAACAAGAACTAATGATTACTCATCAAATTCCAGAGAAACGAAATCTTTGTTTTTTTTTCTGATTAAAATCATTTCAATCAATCAATGAAAGTTATTTGTGCTTTTTTAAACAAAAACTAACAAAGCATGGCATCCAAACATTTATTCGACTTTGAAAATGTCACAGGGTTGTTTGAAAATATTCCATTGGTTTTGTTGGGTGTCATGGGCCACCTTCTTATTTTTTACAATTTGTTTAATATTTTTCGATGTTCAAGCTGACGATCCATTTGGATTGAAACAAAAGTTCATTACCACCATCACAACTAACAGCAGTAACAAAAGTTTTTTGAAATGTCCAACTGTGTTGGTATCAAAAAAATTTTTTCAAGAAAAATACTCCAACAAGATATTGTTGTTCTCCTCGGTGGCTAGTTTGAATCAACCGATTCGAGCCAGCATTCAATTGTCTTATCGCAATGATTTTAGCAGTATAATCTATGATGATGAGATTTTTTTGAAATGTTAATTTTTACTTCAAAATACCTGAAGAGAGGATTAAGTTTTTGTTTTTTCAGCTTTTTTTACTGAATGGTTTTTAATGGGACCAAACGATTCAAGGAATAATGTCAGAAAAATTTTTATAAAAATTTCTTTTAAAAATTTTCATGTTTCATGCAATATCGAAGATCAACTTGAATTGGTTCAATTTGGTTTTTTGTTCTTTCAAACCAACAAACCGGTTTATCGTGCTGGTGAAACTGTTAAATTCCGTGCTCTTCGACTCAGTCAAACATTGGCTCCTCTCATTGAAAATTGTTCGCTTATCATCGAGAACAATCATCAGGCCAAAGTTCATGAGACTGTTTTGAAAACAGAATCGCCTTTTTTTTTTGCCAATTATTCTTATCAACTACCGAGCACGACTCAACCTGGAATTTGGCTAGCTCAGTTGACGTGTGGCGCAACAAAAGTATGTTTTTTTTTTTTTAATTCACTCTACATGCTATTTCTTTTCAAGGTGAAAAGTATTTTAAATTTCAAAATTAAAGAATATCGATTATCAATGTTTAACATTGATATTAGAACATCTTTGTTCAGTCATTCTTGTTTACCTTCTTCATCGTCATTGACATTGGAAAGTTTTTTAAATTTAACAGTTCAAGCAACGTACACATTCGGAAAACCAATCGACCGCGGCAATATTTATTTTCGGTTCAGCACATTCATCTCAAATAATCAAACAAATGTAATACATTAACACCATTGTACCAGATAATCAATGATGGTCATTTTGATTTTTCAATGCCACTTCGAGTTCTTTGTGGACAAGTCAATTTATTTATGAGTACTTCAATAAAGGTTCTGGTTGAAGCCATAGTATCCGACTTGTCAACTGGTCTTCAAGATCGAGCTCAAACGATAATAACTTTGGCCAATTTTCCGTATCGAATCTCTCTCCGCCATATTGGACATTCTTTTTCAGACGATGGTTTGATTATTTTTTTCTACAAAAGTAATCAATCAAACTATCTAGTGGTAAGTGAAAAGTCAAGTTCTTCTGAAACAAATAATATTTAATTCTCAGTTTGAAGTTTTAGATCACAATGATAAACCAGTTCAAAATGTTAACCTCTGTGCAACGCGAATCATCATTATACGATATAATCACACTTTAAATCGTTCTAACCTTTTCGCTTCTCAGAATCCTTGTGCCAAAACAAATTTAAACGGACTGGCCAAATTGACATTTTTTTATGGAAATCGGCATGAACTAGAATTTTGGATACAGAGTTATGACCCTTGGAATCAACAACAAACATTCGAAAAAATTTTGATGAAACCATTCCATGATGAACTTAATATTCATGTTTCTCTGAATTTTCACAATCCTATTGATATTTTTCATGATGTCGGTCAAATATTGGAAGGTTTCATTTCTTGGGATGAAACTAAATTGAACATTGACCGCGCTTTCTTAATTGTTCTCACCAAAGGCCTGATCATTCACATTGAAAAATTAGAAAATCGAAATTTCAATTTAAAATTGACTAATCAAATGGTTCCTAGTGTCAGGATACTGTTGCTAGTTTGGACAAGAAAAAAAAATCAAGTTGTTTCAGATTCGTTGCTGATTTATGTTCGTCAACATAAATGTGGCGTTCGTTTAGATGAATCTTCTATAATAAATCGAAAATTCAATCCTCATCAAAACTTGACCCTGGTGTTTCACGGTAGAAAAGATGATGTTATAGCCATAAATGCCATAGATGAAGAAATTCATTCATGGAAAGTTTCTTTCGATTCTAGACATCAGGATCAACTGGAACAAAGTCTACATTCAAGTGATCTTGGTTTGGGACCTGTGGTGGCCGGACATTTCTTTCAGTAATTCAAAATTCTGGTTTGCAAATGCTGGGTCGAAAACGATTAACTAAACGAAATTCAATCTCGAACTTGTTTCGTGATCATGAATGTTGTACAATGGCCAAAAATTATTCTGAAAAAAAAGATTGTCAAAATGAATTTCTTAAAAATGAAAATCGAGGCTTGAGTTTATGTTGGAGCATTTTTAAAGAATGTTGTCGCGAATTAATGAATGATCAGAAATATTTGAATCATGAGTTTGAATCAAACGAACCAAAGGCACTAAACAATGAGCTATTGCAAAACAATCCTCTTTCGTTTCGATATTCTTTACCTGACAATTGGCTATTTGATTTTGTTCTTCTCAATCAAAGGTAGAATTTAAATGATCAGGTTTTCAGATTGATAACCACTTTTTTTCCAAAGTATTCAACCATATTCGGTACGAGTGCCTCAATCAATCACTTCATGGATCATTTCAAGTGTTTCGCTTTCAAAAGATGATGGATTTTGTTTTAATAGTGCTTATCAGCAAGAAATTCGCTTGACCACTTTTAAGCCATTGTTTTTGAAACTTTTGATGCCTAATTACGTAGTCGAATGTGAAGAAATCGAAATACTGGCAATTGTTTTCAATTATCATCAAAAATTCTCATCAGATGGTGTAAATCGCCTCACTCTTCATTTTGACAATATTGATGGCATTTGTTCAGATTCTCGGGTAATTTTTGATACATTTCGGGTTGAAAATTTCATATCAAACCGAATAGCTCACGAATGTTTCCTTTTTCTATTGTTCCTATTCGAACGGGACAGTTCAGAATAAGAGTCAAAGTTTCTTATGTTTACCAAAATCGAAATCACCAAGACCAAGTTGAAAAAATTCTCACCGTTTTGCCTTCAGGTCAGACCAGACAAAAATTTATTTCGATAAGTTTAGATCCAATCAATCGGGCCAAACGAACAAGCATCAAAGAATGGAAACGTAATTCAGAAATAAATTTGTACAGTGAAACGTTTGTCGAAGACTCGAAGCAAAAAATTTTGATAGAATTTAAAAATTTGTCTTCTGCTTTGAGTGATGAAAAAGTTGTTGAAGGAAGTTTTCAACATAAATTAATTTTTTCTGGGCCACAATCTCTGTTTGATCAGTTTTTCCCGAAATTTTCTTTTGATTTTGAAATTCCATATAAAAGAACTGGAGGAAGTGGTGATAAAAACTTTTTGGCACTGGCTCTTAATTTTCTGTCGTTAGAGTTCTCTTCAAAGTATGATAATAGTCACTTTATTGAAATGAAAAACACAGAAGATTACTCTAAGAAGCTTCGTCATCTCAAAAACACATTAAAGAAACAGTTGACTTTTTTCAAACCAGAGGGGTCTTTTGGAGTTTTTCTTAATCAACCATCATCGATTAGACTGACAGCTTTAGTTTCGGCTTTTTTTTGTAGATCTAGAAAATTTTCTAACGATTCGTTGGTAGTTTGGAACTATCGGAAAACTTTTCAATGGTTACAAACTCAACAATCAGACAACGGTTCTTGGAACGCTATCGACGATGATTTTAAACATGACATTGGTTTCATAGATCAAGATTTGAGTAATGTTGAAGACATAATTACTGCTTATGTGGTTATTTCATTGAACGAATGTTATTCATCTATGAACAAAGAGGAACGTGAAATAGACAAGAATCTCTCCACTATGCTTGAAAAAGCGAGAAAATATTTGTTTAGTCGGTTTGTTCCAGAAAAAAGATCAAATCTTGATTCATTTCAGTTCTCTTTGATATTTTATTCTCTTTTGGTGCTTAGAGAAAATTTCAAACACAAAAACCTTATTGAAACATCAAATATCAAGGATGATGGTGATAATGAAAATGAAGATGAAAATATTCTCAATTATTTACTCCAACATCGTGATGCTGTTTCATATTCAAATAAATTTTACTATGAAAACAGAAAACCAAGTATTGCCAATGTTATGGCTACATCTTATTCTTTGCTATGTGTGATCAAAGTTCGTGAAATTTCTGATGAGGTAAGTTTGGCAATGAAAATGGCCAATTGGCTTCTAGATAAAAAACGTATGAACAAAGAATCACATACTTTTACAAATATTTTCATCATGGATACATTGATGAAATTTCAATCTTTCCTATCGGCAGAGAATTTTTTCAATTCTTTTTCATCATCTCTATTGAAACAAACTAAACTTTTAGTGAACGTTTCGTTTGCCAAAAAACGAGACATTCTTGAACGATTTGAATTGATAGAGCTAGCAGATAGAAATTTTGAAATTTCAAGATCAATTGATGTTAAGAATGATCATCGTTATGACACTATTCAAATCGAAACCAATGGTAATGGTTTTGGACGTTTGAAATTGGTCACCACATACAACGTTGAAACAATCAGAAGATGTGATTTCGATTTAGTAATTCAAACTTTTATAAAAATTCCCTCTTCAAATCACTCAAAAAATTCAATGAATCAAGAGTGTTGCAACGCAAAATTTGAGCAAACATTTTCTGAAGATGCGTTTTTCGATACATATCAATCAACTACTTTGAACATTGAAAATCCGTTAAGAAAGCAATTGAAAATTTGCATTAGTAAAAAATACAAAACTTCTGTGAATAGTTTGGTAGTTTTGGAAGTAACTCTTCTAATTGGATACCAAGTTGAACCAGGTGACTTGAACCAATTGACTCGATCAAGTTGCTGTGTTGATCATGTTCAAATAATTGGAAAATCAAAGATAATGTTGTACTTGACTAATGTAACCGATCAATCGCGATGTTTTTGTTTAAATCTATATCAAACAATTCAACAGCAAATTCAAACGACTCAATCTGCACTAGTTCAAGTTTACGATTATTTCAATAAGGGTTGTTTTTATTAAAATGAATTCCAAATTAATAGCTTCCTTTTAATAAACAGATTCTGTATGTATGCGTCGTTATTTTGATAACGGTCAACAATCGACGATGATAGAAAAATGTCCTGCTCAACGAGATTGTGATACTTTTTGGTTTACTAATCGATGTCACAACAACAAGCCTATCGAAAATATTTTAATGCAAAAAAGCTCAGAAATTTCTGATCAAAATAATAAGTTTGCTCAAATTGTTTGCTCAAAATCGTTGGTGTTGGTTGGACAGATAATCAACGTTGAAACGGTTGAAAATGGTGACCTCTACACAATCGATACAATTACGAAAATTCGTGAAAACATTTTGATTTCAAGTATTTTCTTGAAAAATTCTGAAAATATGAAAAATCATTTTTAAATTTAGGTTTGTTTAAGGTGACATTTGAGTACGCCGAATGTTCAAAAATTCATTTCGAAAACAATACTGAAGTTTTGTTGATGATCAAAAATTTCAACAACTATCAATCAAGCCATGCCGTGACTCTGAATGGAACATCGATTTTTTACGAGCTAAATGATCAAGCAGAACGTTTGAAAATAGCAAATTTAACTCGATGGTTTACTGATATTCAATTGGGTCGCTGTGAAAATTTTTATTAAACGAAATTTCAAATTGATTAATAATAATTAACACACTATCGTCGGGTAAGATTTTGAGAAAAACATAGACTTAGGTTTTAGATTTTACTGTATGCCAAAACAACCGAAAAATTTTTCACAAAAAAATGTGCAAAATAAAATATTCATTTAAGAAAGTGTTTGTGTTTGGAAAAAACTTAGAGTACTGTCAAAGTATCCTATTTACCGATCAACGCATTGCATTTCAGCCTCTAAAGAACGTATTAATACGATAGTGTGTTAAGTTGATTTGATAAGAATTTTTATTGCTAGTTTTTGGAATTAAACTGATGAAAACGATTCGAAACAAGATTTCAAAAGTTGATTCGAAATTTAAATTGTTTTCTTTTTAGCCATCGCATTCAAACATAAAAATTGAGAAATCAATCAACATTGCTATTGAAAGCTTGATGATCACTTTCCAAAAAAACTGATTGAATGGATCAACTTGAAACTGATCCTACTGTTCAAATAAATTTCCATCATTTGATATAATGCGTGATTAAATTATCTTGAAGTAAAAAGATATTTAAAATCTAATAATATTTAATATTTTACAAAAAAATAATCATTAAATCAAAAAATTAAATCGTTGTTTTTTTTATCAAATCTTGGTCTTCATATTTGGCCAGCATGGCAAAATATGTATCATAAGATAACTTTATTAATCCAAAAAGTTTTAAAAGTTGACCATCTGGAGTGAAAGCTCCCGAAGCATACTCTTTGCCTACAAGTTCGTACAATGCCTGATTTCTTTCAATTAACTTTGTATAAAATTCGCGTGCTCCTTCAACATATCTCAATTGTTTGCCAGTTGTTTGATCGATATTATCCAAAGCTCTACGCAGCGAACGGCAGTCATAAACATAATCGATGAGAAGATCGTTGGATATTGCCGCAAAACCAACAAAAAACAAACAGAAAATGCTCCCTAATAACCCGGACAACAATTTGGCATTAAAATTTTTTGATTTCATCAATTTAAAAGTGACTGCTTGATTGAAAAATCTTGAAAACCATGTGTAAAAAGCGGTAAAGGCAGCAATATTCAAAACTTTAACAAAAAAATATGTTGAGCTGAGTTGAGCAATCTGATGAGCGAAAATAAACTTTTTGGCGTCTTCGCTCAAAATTAAAGATCGCAACAGTTTCTTGATGATGGGTGATTCGCGTGTTTGTTTTGTTTTATATCGGCCCAAAAACCTGAGATGGTCCACAATGATTTGTCGTTCTTCAGTCAGGTTATAACTAAAGGGAATTCCGATAAAAGCCCCAGTTGGTAACTTGAGACTTCCCAAACTGTAAACATCCATTCCAACAAAATTGAAAATATACAAGGGTTGGGTAAAATGAATGTTAATTTCTTTAAAAGTTTCTCGAATTAATTCGTAAGTAGAATCATCAACCAATAACGGCATTTTCTTCTGATACATTTGCAAATGATCAACAGAAAAGTTCAGGCCAAAGGTTTGCAACCATACATAAAGACCGGTGGTAGAGATGGTGGTCATTCCAGAAAAACCATAATAAATACGCCGTCGAGTCACATGTGGCATAAATCTTATTGTATCAAACAGATCACGGAACTTCTGTTTGATGAATTGAGTTTGTTGAAACAACATTTTTCTTGAAAAAAAAATAGTTTGTTTACTTTGACAGTCCGATCTGTTTCTGTTGCAATAGAGATATTCGTCAAGCTTGTTCAAGTGTAAATAGCCTTGAATTGCATGTCTTTTAAGAATGAGACTTAGTGAGAAAAAGAGATAATTTAGTTTCCTTTTTTTTACCATAGCTTCCTTTTATGGCTTATTCAAGACCCTTATCATGTGTTGAGTAGCCTATTTTTTATTTTTCAATTGTCTTTTTTCTGTTTGAAACTGTTCTCAAATATGGCTGCTGATTTTTATTCGTCATGGGGATATGTCGAAGCAACCACAATCAGTTTGTTGAATAACGAAACAATGGTTTCTGAACATGAATGGAAATTAAGCTTCAGGTATATATTCGAGTTGGTTTCGAAAGAAGAAAATTTCAAACGGGTCTATGATCTTTTAAAAGAATTACTCAAACAACATGTTGTTCAATGCTATCATACAATCGAACAAGAGTTTAGCTCTCAATCGGAAGCGAATGAAAATTCGAATGGATTATTGGAAATTTACGAACGCCATTGGGCTAAGTTTAATCACGGACTCAATCGCATTGATCGATTGTTTCTTTATATGAACGATCGTTGCATCGAACAGCGATATTACAAAAAGGAAGAATGTGAAAAAATTATTAATCTAGGTTTTTCGGCTTGGGCTCAAACTGTTATCGAACCTTCAAAAACGAAGCTGATTCCTCTGTTGATTGAAATGATCAATAATCAGCGTAAATCAGGAATTATTAAAAATTCCGCTATTGTCAAGAATGTTATTTGGTCTATTTATCTAACAGATTGTAATCGCTTCAAGACAAAATTTATGAAGTATCGAGAGATTTTCGAAACTCCATTTAGCGAGTCAACTTTAGAATTTTATCGAAATTATTCTGAAAACTTGTTGGAAATGTCATCATTTGAAGAAATCATCAAATCGATTCAATCAACTTTTAATGCCGAAGAGGCTTGGTCAAAAGTTAATTTGCCCAAAAATTCCATTTTCACTTTAAAGAAAATTGTTCGACAATCATTGATCGAAAATCGTCGAGATTTTTTTATAGAAAATTTCCAAAAAACAATCAAAAGTGAGAATTTTGAAATCATTAGCCAAATGATTGAGCTACTAAAGAAGCTCGAGGACGATAATCTGATTTCAGTTTTTCATCAGAATTTTGAAGCACATATCAGTAATCAAGGCTCGATTAAGTTTAATGAATTATTCAATCAAGACAGCATTGCTTGTGAACCTACTTCAGCAAAGAGAAGCAAAATTTTTTCTGAATTGTTCAACTTTTACAAACACTATCTTGAATTGGCCAAAAATATCGATCAAATATTGACAGAAAGTCCATCTCGATTGGTGGCTTACGTTGATCGTATTTTTAATTCTTTAATCAATAATGATGAAATGATGGCTACCAAATTTCCCGAATGGTTAGCTCGTAATGCGGATGATAAAATAAGAAAATTCAGTTCTAAAGCAAATGACTATCAAGAAGAGCTTGAACAATGCACTGTTAATATCATTTCGATTCTGAAGTTTGTTTTCGATAAATATTCGTTTATGAGTTTTTATCAAAAATTGATGGTCAAACGTTTTCTTGATAAATCAATGTCTTCATTAGAATCGGCCTTCGAGATTGAAGAATCATGGATTAGTGAAATAAAAAAAGCCTGTATCAACAACGAATTGACTAAAAAACTTGAACAGATATTCAACGATTTTCGAACATCAACGGATAGAAATCGTCAAATCCTATCTAAAGATGAAATCAACAATTCGACTAAAATCGAGTTATCATTCTCGTTTGAAGCCATTGTTTTCCAACTGGCCGCTTGGCCATTTTCTTATTCTCAAAAGGAAAAAATTCCAAATCTGCCATTGTATTTTGAAAAGGCTATATCGGCTTATGAAGAATTTTATTTGAAAAGATTCAATCAACGTAAATTGAATTGGCTTTGGCCCTATTCAACTGGTGAGGTTTTGTTTCGAATTTCTAACAACAAACGACCATACACAATCATTATGAACACTTATCAAATATCTATCATCATGCTTTACAACAAAAAGGATAATTATTCTTTTCTCGAGTTGGAACAAGAAACTGGACTCAATGTTCAACAGTTGTCACGATTTCTCGGTTCTTTTACCAATATTGGAATCCTTCAGAAATCGGATTCACTCCAATCAAACACTGATTCTAACAACAATGATCTGGAAAACGAACCAAAGCCAGAAACTCAATTCAAATTAAATGAGAGTTTTTCATCAAAGCGAAAGAAATTTCGTCTGACTGTTTCGTCATTGGATAAAACGACTCTGGAAGAGAGAAAAAAATTACAACGCGAATTCGAATTAGAACAATCCATGTTTTTGCAAGCCAACATTGTTCGAGTGATGAAAAGTGAAAAACAGATGACCAAAAATCGATTGATTGATTTATTGAAACAGATCATTCAAAATCGTTACAAACCAAACATTAGCCTTATGGAGAAGGCTTTCCAATTATTGGTCGAAAGAGAGTATCTACAGCTCAAACTCGACCAAGGTGAAGAGACTTTTTTCTACAATGCCTAGATGATTATTTTTTTTGGCTGAATTTAATTTTAAATAAAATGCATTTTTCATTGAGTATCTTATTCAATTCTATTTTATCGGCTTTTATTTGAAAAAAAAACCGATAGTCTCGTTCTTCTATAGAAGAGGACAGAATCATATGTTTAGAATTCTTATTCATCCCAAAAGAAATTCATCTACAAAGATATTTCATCATAATTTATTCAATTTTCCGATATTAACAGCACTCAGTTTTGTCTGATTGCATTGCATGTATCAAAATATAAACAAACTTCCATTTTCAAATGAAATATTTGATTCAGTTGATAAGATTGTTTTTTTCTGTTTTAATTGAAACTAAATACCATGAAATCATGGCAATAAATCGTTTTGCTGATTAACTGGTTGATCAATTGAATAACAGATTGTATCAATCGAGATAAAAAAAAATGACACTTGTAAAAAGAAAATTTTATGTAAGAAGTCAAATCTGTTTCGCAAACAGAACTGATCATGCATTGAATACGTTTTTTAACCGCACTTGCAAACTGCTTATTAACGTTTTGAAAACGTTTTTCTGTTAATAAACAAAAAACAATGATAATCACGATGACAGTCACTTTATTGAAAGAAGATCTTTTTGATATTTTAACTACCGAGGACTATAAAACCAAAACTGATAAATTTAAAATTTATTCACTTAAAGTTTTCAAAATTTGTCATCGCCAAGTCTTTATGAATTAAGTTTTAATAAAAGTATAGAATATTTTTTCAAAAGTTCATTTATTTTAATCGCGAATCCTTCAGTTCAAATCAAATGGTAAAAGTGAGTTTTATTATGGAAAGGGTCTGTTTTTAATAATTATCATAATTGCCATTTAGGTTGATGGAATCTTTGGTAGAGAGCAATACTACTCAAACCACGACCTTTTCCAAATTATTTGATTCAATTTGCCATACGCCTGTTTGGGTAATTTTTTTGAAAATACTCGATTTTTAATCAATTTCATTAAAAAAAAAATTTTTTGAACAACAGGATACTAATCTATCATGGAATACAACATCGCCTCGTTTGACGCCATGCTTCACTTCCACATTGTTGAAATGGCCTCAAACCTTGTTTTTATGGTTATTGATGCCGTACATGGTGTGGGATTATCGTCGATCAATTTTACCCACTATCAAATGGAATCGTTTTAATCTGACCAAGCTGATGATTTCCATTTTTTTAGTTCTGATTGCCTTGGTTCAAGCCATTAAATTATCTACTCAAAATGAATTATTGAAATTCTCGGCTTCTCAACTCTATTCGTTGTGGCTAGATGCCATGAATTATCTACTAGTTTTATGGTTACTTGAACTTCAACGCTATCACGGCTTCATCAACAATGGAATTGTTTGGTTTTTTTTGTTTTTTCAAACCTTGTTCCATGGTTTAGAACTAGGCTTGCAAGACTTTTCAAGTTCAGATGTTATCTATCTTTCTATGAAATTCGCTTTCGAATGTCTTTTATTTATTTTGTGTTCGTTTGCCGATATTCGAGATGATTATGAACGGATTTTGTTTAACAGTGAACAACTGACAGTTAATGAAACACGAAAAAAAGAAACTTTTAACCTATCTCCACAAGAAACTGTCTCGTTGCCAAACAGACTCATGTTCTGGTGGTATTGGAGTATATTGTGGCGTGGTTTTCGCCGTCCATTAATTATCGATGATATTTGGCATATGACCTACACAAGTCGTACGGAATTTTTATTTCGCAAATTCAATCAATATTGGAATCATCCTCGATTTGAATCTCAATCAGAATACGATGAAACAAGAGTTTTGAAAAATTCGGAACATATTAAACAGCCTAATAAAGTAAATGCTTGGTCTCTGCTGGTTCGTCTTCATTGGCTAGAATTTTTGGGACCCAACGTTATTTGTGTTTTGCTCAATCTTTTTACTCTTATTAATCCGTTGGTTATTAAGTAAGTAGTTTTCGAAAAATAACTAGAAATTCATATTGAAAAATTTTGATCATCAGGTTGATGATTAACTTTACTGACAATTCTCATGAACCATTGTGGCACGGTATTCTGTTTTCGTTTGCTTTTATCGCCACCAATCTAATGAAAATTCTGGCCGTTTGTTATCAAGAAAATCAGATGGCTGTGCTGTCGATACGTTTTCAGTCGGCTTTATCGGGAGCAATTTATCGAAAATCATTATTTCTTTCACCAGAAAGCAGAAACAAGTACAGTACCGGTGAAATTGTCAATTTACTTTCAGTTGATGTTGAACGTTTGGTTGATTTGGTCAATTGGTTGCCGGATTTGATTTCTTCTCCTTTCTTTATTGTTGTTTCATTTTGGTTGTTGTGGATAGAGCTTGGAAATGCAGTTATTGGTGGTATTTTTGCCATGTTCAGTGTTCTTCCTATAAATTTCTTCCTTATGAAATGGGCTCGCGCCGTCGATGCTCAGCAAATGGAAACAATGGACCGACGATTAAAAATAATGAATGAAATTCTCTCTGGAATCAAAGTAATCAAGCTGTACGCTTGGGAATGGGCTTTTCAGAAAAATGTCGAAAAAATTCGAGATGAAGAAATTGGTCTCATTAAAAAATCTGGCTATTTGTTTACAGTATTTGTTTCCTTAATGAATTGCTTGCCCAACATTGTTGCATGTTTGACTTTTGGCATATATGTTTGGTCAAATGATCAAAATCAACTGACCCCAGGCAAAGCTTTTACCTCAATTGCTATTTTTAACTTGCTCAGCTCACCAATATCAGTTTTGCCAAGCTTCTTTTCTCGTTTATTGATGGTAAGTGTTAGTATTTCTAATATCTATTTGAAACATGTTTTTTTTTGTCTCAGACATTGGTTTCAATAAAACGGATTAATTCTTTTTTGAATGTTGAAGAAATGGTAGATTACATTGAGCCTCTCGAAGAAGACATCTGCGACAGCGAAATACAAAACAATGCCATCAACATCGAAAACGGGTTTTTTTCATGGGAAAATTCGGGTCCAATGACATTGAAAGACATTAATCTCAATATTAAAAAGGGCTCATTAGTAGCTGTAGTGGGTAGTGTCGGCTCTGGAAAAAGTTCTTTATTTGGTGCTTTGCTAAATGAATTGCATTTGCATCGCGGAAAAGTGAGGGTCAATAGTGGACTTCGAATTTCATATGTCTCTCAAACACCATGGATTCAAAACATGTCAATTCGTGATAACATTTTATTTGACACTAGTTTTGATTCTATGAAATACGAAAAAGTTATCGAAGCTTGTGCATTGATTCCAGATCTTAAAATTTTACCTGATGGTGATCAAACCGAGATAGGCGAAAAAGGAATTAATTTGTCTGGTGGCCAGAAACAACGTGTATCTTTGGCAAGAGCTTGTTACGTTCCGTCTGATTTGATATTGCTTGATGATCCACTTTCAGCTGGTAAGTGTTCATTTTTTTTACTAAAAAATGAAATTTAACATTGAAATTTAGTTGACAGTCGAGTAGGAAAACATATTTTTGAACGAGTCATAAGCTCTGATCAGGGGTTACTTCGTCAAAAAACTCGTGTGTTAGTTACGAACGCTTTATACGTTTTACCCTATGTTGATAAAGTCATCGTTCTAAAAAATGGAACCATCGACTCGTTAGGAACATATGATAAACTTTTTAATGAAAATCAAGCTTTTAAAGAACTGATTCAAAATTATTTGGTGAATAGCAATCAAAAAACTACAAATAATAAAAAAGATTGTCAAAATGAAGTTGATGAGAATCAAGCTTTGGATACTGAAGCACTTAACGAAAATCAAAAAGAACGAAATTCAAACAAACTAATCGAAGATGAATCAGTCGAAACAGGTAATGTTAAATTCAGCGTCTACAAGAAGTACATTCAGTCAATGGGATTGTTTTGGTTCACATTAATCGTTTTTTGTTACTTTTCCTTCCGGTTAATGAATCTTAGTGCCGATTTTTGGCTTAGTAAATGGACAGAATCTGTTGATAAGAAAAAAACCAATCACACTGAGAAATTTTTCTTGTTAGTTTATTTTGTTTTTTGCATGGGACAAACTTTGTTCTCTGTTAGCGGGTGGCTTTCTGTCATTCAAGGAGTCACTCGAGCAGCCAAGATTTTGCATGAAAAGTTTTTGATACAAATTCTAAAAGCTCCGATGAGCTTCTTTGATACAACTCCATCGGGCCGAATAATGAATCGATTCAGTAGAGACACTGATCATGTAGATACCTATATGGACTTCATCATTAGGTTAGTGAAATTTAAAATAATTTAGAAATTTTTTTTAAAAATTTTTTGTTATAATTTAGAAATTTGTTTAAAGAATTCTTTTTCTTGCTCACCTCCATATTTATAATATCTTTTGTAACGCCGATGTTTATTGTTTTTGCCTTGCCGTTCATTGGAATCTATTATTTGGTTCAACGTTTTTTCATCGCTGCTTCGCGTCAAATGCAACGTCTTGAATCAAAATCAAAATCACCGTTTCTTTCGCATTTCAGTGAGACTATCAATGGTGTGTCTACCATTAGAGCATTTAAACAATCAGGAAGATTTATGAGAGATAATAATCATCGAATAGACACTTACCAACGATGCCGATATGTTAGTTGGGTTTCGTATTTTTGGCTCGGAATTTATCTACAGTTGATTTCAAATTTTTTAATTTTTATGTCTTCATTTTTGATAACCATTTCCAGAAGATCTTCATCATATTATCATGATATTGATGATGAAAAATCGTCAATTAATGGAAGTTTAACAGGATTATCGCTTTCTTACGCCATCAGCATATCGGGAGCATTAGCAACGGTGGTAGACTTTATTACTGAACTTGAAAAAACCATGGTTTGTGTTGAACGTATTAGGCAATACAGTGAAATCGATATTGAAGATGAATGGGTCAAAAAAGATCAAGATAAAGTGAGCTCAAATAAGTGGCCAGAGTTTGGTCAAGTTTGTTTTGATCATTATTCAACACGATATCGACCAGGTTTAGACTTGGTTTTAAATGAACTAAACTTTACTATCAGACCTGGTGAAAAAATTGGAATTGTTGGACGGACAGGTGCTGGAAAATCTTCGTTAACTTTGGCTTTGTTTAGATTGATTGAAGCTGCTCAAGGGTCCATTAAAATAGATCAGGTCAATCTAAGTTTACTTGGTCTTCACGTGAGTTTTTATATTCCAATAATCGTAATTAGTTTCATCAAATTTTTTTTTATAGAAAACTCGTTCTCAAATTTCAATCATACCTCAAGATCCGGTGATTTTTAGTGGAACTATTCGATATAATCTAGATCCGTTTGACCGATACACTGATGAGCAATTATGGTCAGTGATCAAAATGGCTCATCTCTCTTCCTTTGTGCTGCAACTTGATCAGGAAGTTTCTGAATCAGGAAATAATTTATCAGTAGGACAAAGGCAGCTAGTATGCTTGGCTCGAGCTTTGCTTCGTAATTCACGAGTGTTGGTTTTAGATGAGGCCACCGCTTCAGTCGACTCTGAAACCGATCAGTTGGTTCAAAACACTATTCGTAGCCAGTTTGCGGATTGTACGGTGTTGACTATTGCCCATCGTTTGCATACAATCTTAGATTCAGATCGTGTTCTAATACTCGAAGCTGGCCGTGTGGCCGAATTTGATTCACCGAAATTATTGTTGGAAGATCAAGCATCAATTTTTTATTCGTTGGCTCAGCATGCAGGAATTGTATGAGTCTGAAGCACGCAACATAGGGCAAGAAATATTTTGATGGCGTCGATCATTTTGATCATTTCATAACAAGTTTCTTTTGAATTTGAAGCTTTCAATATGGACTATAAACTATGAAATCGAATTCTAAAAAATTTCTGAAAACTGATTCGAAAATGTTTTTATCTGTGAAAACTGATCAGAGATTTAATAGAATTGATATAAAATATATTAATGTAATGGTTTATTAAATTGATTTTAATTTAAAAGTTTAAATGCGTTTTTATAGTATTTAGAAAATATTAATGTTCTAATTATAATTAACACAATTATTACTGAAAACCCAAAGGTTAAACCAATGATATGTCACATTAATATAGATAAATACTGAATATAAATAAAGTAAACTCAGCAAAAAAAAGTTAATTTAAATGAAAATCATCATGGCATGTTTGGCGCGAAAAAAAGACTAAAAAATTTGAAAAAAGAAACAAACTCTATGAATGATGCTTTAAAATCAGCTGAAACTGCCCATTTAATGTGTTTCATGTTGTTTTTTAAACTATTCAATCTAAATTTCAATCATGAACACACTCGCCATAAATGGGCTTTTCTTCAACATAGTGAAAAACTTTGGTCAAATTCAAGTTTCAATCGGTGGTATGAAAAGAGGAATTCATGCCAATCGAACTGCTGTTTGCCGTATCAAACGTTCTCCGTTTCATTATTGTCGAGAGTATCCAGTTCGTATTGTTTTTAAAGATGGTTCAACAGTGTTGGCCAGGCATCAAATTCCAAGAGAAATCATAAAACTACCATTTCTAGAAGAGGAATGTTTGAATGACCAACAGCGGCGTCAGTGGATAAATCGACGTAAACAAAAAGAAATCATCACAGTTAAGAAAGATGATTTAGCGGTTAAATTTGATCAAAAACAATACCTCAACACTGTGAAAAAAATGATCAAAAAAAAATAGTAATTACTTACAATATTAGTACTTGCATTTATTGAAATTTAGTTGTATTATAAACTTGCTATATTCTAATCGGTCAATTAAAAAATTTTAAATAATTTACCTATAATAATTTGAATTTGTTCTGAATTCAAACTTTCAATCATTCAGTTGATAGGATTTTATAGATTTTAAATTATTTGTACACATTAAATTTTATGAGTCCAATTTTTATTGATGAATTGAACAATAAAAATTCCATTAAAAAAATTGAGGAACATCTTTTATGGACAGAGCGTTTTGTTTGGTTACTTTTTTGGGCTCGATGTTAATTTTTTTTATTTGAACAAATCTTTATTGATGATTGCTGAAAATAATATTGAATCATAACTTAAAATTATATGATGAAACATATTTTTATTTTATTGAAGAGAAAGCAATCTTGTTATCAGTTAATGAAGTTTGTTCAGGTGAAGATTTTTCATTCATTCATAAATGGCTTCGATGGTAATGATTTTTGTGTAAATAACATTAATCAGTGTTTAACGTGATTGTCATTCAATGACCACTTTTTTTCTGTTGCAATT
This sequence comes from Octodonta nipae, assembly GCA_034190945.1. NCBI lineage: Eukaryota > Metazoa > Arthropoda > Insecta > Coleoptera > Chrysomelidae > Octodonta > Octodonta nipae. Next base: position 50,962 of record JAVLUE010000160.1, read on the forward strand.
TTCATTCATTCAATTGATTGATTCAAACAAGTTTTTTTATACGATAATGAGTTTTTTTTTGGAAAAAAGAATGTTATCAACACAAACAGCTTGTCAAAACAAAAAAAGTAACCGGTGTGACCATAATGTTTGGTTAGTGGTGGCATAACTCGGCTATCAACCTAACGACCTTGCGTTCAATATTGTCATTGTTGAAAAATCAATCCTTTGGTGTCGCCGTCATTAAGGTAAGTAGTCATTTCTATAAAAAAAAACTTTTTGTTTGTTAGCATATCATTTCAATTCTTAACATTTAAAGGCTGTCGTCAAGCAGTCTACGGACGCGTTCACATTGGCTAGTTAGACCAGTTTTTTTGTCACCAATTCATTCAGAAAAAATTTTTTCTCTTGTGAATAAAGAAAAATTTAGTGTCTTTATTTGGAGAGAAAGAAAACAAACAAATGTCTTGTCCACCTTTGCTAGCCCAGTGTGTGTGCGCGTGTGGCTTTCATTTTAGGATCGACAATCAATTCATTCTTTTTGATCACCACCTGTTTAGTTTTGTTTGAAAAACTTTTTTTTGAATATCTTTCAACGATTTGGAAAAAAGAGTTTTTTCTTTTTTTTCTTATGTTATCCAACCCAAAAACTGATAGTTACATGTATTATCAATATTTTCTTTTTATTTTGAGTAAATGATGATGATGAATCGCACCAATCGAAAGAATTTTTGTGTTTAATCACTTAGTGTGTATCATCTTGTTTTATCTTAATTTTTTTCATTCTCTTCCTAGTTGTCAAGGTTTTCTTTTTATTATTTGATTTTTATGAGAATGTATTTTCTCATCTCAATCATACAATATCTTTCAGTTTTTTCAACAAATCAGTGTGACAACAAAAGAAAAGTCTTCCTTGTAGCAACCAGAAAAATGATCAACATTATTGATTTATGGCCTTATTAGTTTTTCATAGGTTTTTCTCCCTTAAACGATTTTATAAGTTTTCAAATTTTTTTTTCTCTTATAGTGTCATGAAATTTTGAATCATTTGAAGTTGGTGTTAAATGAGTAGATTGAAAAAGAAATTTAATTTTTTTCCATTGGTCATCATGTGGAATATTGTTCGTTGTTTTGATGGCCCAAGTTTTATGGCGTTTTATGTGTTCATATTGTTTTCCGTTGTCGGATCGCCTCCATATTTCAACATTATCGATTCGGTTCAGGTTTTTTCAATTTTGGTTCATTTTTATTTGAAACAAACATTTTTTTACGACATTAGGCCGACGGAAATTGTAGCTTGCAACGTGATACGTTAAGTGAAAATAATTTTGTTTTCGAGTGTACTGATAACGGAAATTTTAAGCCTGTTCAATGTGACAACAAAACTGGTTATTGTTTTTGTGTTGATGAACTTTCTGGAAAACTCAACTCTGAAGCTACTAAAAATCGGAAACCGAACTGTAAAGAAAATGGTAATCGGCACTAAGCTTGTATGTGTAAGTTTTTTTTCAGTTTTGGTTATTTTTTTAGTTATCATTTCTCACAATCAACAACAAGAAAACCATAAGACAAGTTTATTGAAACAGAGACGCCGATGTTTGGTCTCTCAGCGTGTCTCATTCATCAATCAAACATTGTTCATCATCGAATCATCGACTACAATGTCGAAACAAAAACATTCAACAAGCCAACAATTTTTTCCGAGGATTGGTCTTCAATTGAGTTCGACGACCACCACTACCACTGAAAGTCCAAGTTTCAATAGAGCAAATCAATTTGTTAAGATTAAATTTGATCAACTTGATCTAAATAGAAATGGTGAGCTGATTAAAAGTGAAATGAGCTTGTTGTTTAACGCCACCTCAAACAACTGTGCTGATTCGATGTTTGAATTTTGTGATCAAAATCATGATCAGCTTGTTAATCAAACCGAGTTTTTTCATTGTCTCGACTTGCATCATACCAAAGAGTTGAATGATATTCTCCGTCAAGAGTTACAATCTCAGAAAATTCACCGAAATAGAAAAGAACAAAGTTTAGGTCATATATTTAATAAGCCTAAACATTCAAAATCTTCACAAAATTTCAATGGTGTTTCATCTTCGATGCCAATATTGAGTTCTCTACTTTTGTCGGAGAGTTCAGTTTCTGGTGACAAACAACCATACCAATCAAGCAAAAAAAAGAAAAAATCAAATCGAATGGATTGTTTGATCACGAGAAATAATCTAGCTGAATCGGCTCAGCTCAATTCTCGCGGGGGTTTGAGGCTTCTTCCAAATTGCACCACCGATGGCCATTATGTTCGTGTTCAATGCCATTTAATGCTTTGTTGGTGTGTATCACATTCGACCGGACAGCCAATAAAACGACTCAATGTAAACTTTAATGTAAACTTTTGTTAATGTTGTTGTGATTTTATGTAGTGTGATTGAACGAAAACAGCTCACTGTGGGTCTGTTGTACTCATTTTTTCCCTTTATTTTTTGGAGTAAACTTGATCAATTTTAATCGAGTTTTTTTTCATTTTACAGAAAAACACTACAGACAATTTGGAGGCTTGTGATTTGATGCGGAAGGGATGCGATCAACGTAAACGAGAAAAATTTCACACTCAACTCCGGCGTCGACTGCATGAGGATAGTTTGAACTGTACTACTGTTTACCAAAAGATCGATATGGATCGTTCTGGTTACATAGATGACCAAGAATTTCAATCGTTCATGCAACGATGGAAATCATCGGCTTTGTTTTCTTCTCGTTTAAAAAAATGTTATAACACTGAGATACATTATTGTGACCAGGATGACGATAAACTGGTGACTATGAATGAATGGGTTCAATGTTGCAATGACAACATCAAAAGCGACATCATGCCAAATAATAATCATATGCTGATAAGTTCCAACGAGAACAGCATCAATTATCAAAAACAGTACAGCGATTTAGCTGAGACATTTAAAAAAAAACAGAACCGCCCTCGTATTGGTCCCAATCCGTTGAACATACTCAAATCGGAATGAAGGTTTGAAAGAAACTTCATTAAAATACAAAAATTAATCTGATTGTTTTTTCTTTTTTATAAAACAAACTCAATATTCTCAGAAAAGTTTCAAATAAACGAAATTTTTTTTGAAAAATGTCATCGAAAAAAAATCCTCACAGTTATCTTCTTGAAAGTCTGGCAACGATGAATTATTTGAAAATGATTCAAATGAAGAAGACAATTATCTAATTGAACAGTGCATTTGGTTTGAACCTACTGTCAAGCGTTACTATGTTCAGTTACCTTGGATCGATGAAAAAACGACCAGCCGACTGTAAAAGTTTTTTGCTACGCCGATGATCAAGCTTATGGAAGTTTGGTTTATGGCTTAACATCATTATTGGTATCAGAAGCCAAACTGACTCCTCAAAGACAAACATCTTTAAAATTCAAAATAGAGCGTCTCCATTTTGTCAAAAAATTGATTCTTTTCGGAACGAAGCATTCACATTCATATTTTATATCAGTTCAATTTGAAACTGTTTGAATTGAATCAAATAAATGTCTCACATCTCCGAGAAAAAATTTTTGTTGAAAACGACTTTCGACTTACAATCCAGCTCGTATTCTGATCGAGGAACGAACATTATCGAAGCTTTCATTTAACAAAAACTGGTAGCATTGTTAGTGTTGATTGATTTTATCCTAATAAAATTCATTGATAAGAACAATTTTCTCAAAATTGAAGTGTTTTTTTCTTATGAAAAATGAATTTCTCCGATTAAGGATAAAAATTGATGGTATTTCGTCGTGTCCACTTACTGTGATATTTTTTTTCTGCTTCAATGTTCAAGTTATTTATTTTTTCAATTAAAGTTATTTTAAATCAGTGCTTGTATTCAATATTGTTGTTGTTTCTAGAGGTGGCTGATGTTGTTGGGATTGCAACAATGATGGATCGCCAAACAGTTCAGAGAAGTCACTGATTGAATGTTGTTTCACTAATTGGTAGGCGTCACGTATTGTGGATTCGGCTGCTCCAGTAACCACCGAAATTTCTTTCATAATTTTTTTTATTGAGTTGCTTCCACTTGCTCCTTTCACCATGTTTGAAGTCGTATTATCGTCTTTGTCACTACCCCCGATGGCATTTGACAACATGAGTGGAGCGTTTCCTGCAGCAATATTCTCGCGTTCAATGGCCATCAAAATTGCCAGGGCGGCTATTGTTGTTGGTGATCTACCTAACAAAGCTCCAGTTTGATCAATTCTTTGAGCGTATTCTCGTGCCATGTTTTCAGTTTTCGAGTTCATGGCCAAATGAGCGACAAATCGTGGAATATAATCCACTATTGAAGCATGTTTAATAGTCTCACCAATTTCTTTAGCAATCACTTTATAACATTTGGCGATGTTTCGCTTTGATGCTTTAGAAACTGCACAAATCTCTTTGAATGTTCGAGGAGCATTGTCTTTACGGTATGCTACATAAAGACAAGCAGCCGCAATCGCTTCATTACTTCTACCTTTCAATGCTTGTTTGGTTTGAATTTTTTTGAATATCAGCTGACCAGATTCGATCACTGGCCGGGTAGCGTTAAGCTTTTCGGCCATTTCTGCAATTTCTTTGAAACCACAAACCAAAGTTCTTTGTGATGAATTCAAATATTTTTTGTTTCGATATTTGCGTTCACCATTTTCATCGTAAGCTACCGAAGTTGATCCTAGGTGTCCGATCATTGTCGACAGATCCATTCCATCATACAGAACACTTTCCTCAGTACCAACTCGAGATTTATTTCCGGAATCGTTAGTGAATGTTCGCCATTCAGCACCAACATCAACTATTCGATCTCCAATCACTAGTCCACAGCCTGAGCAAACCAGATCACCGGCTTGATAATCTTCGATCAACAAAGAATCGATACAATAGAGACATCGAAGCTGTTGCTGTTGTTGAAAAATTCGTGCTGCAGTCTCTTTCGTTAGTTGTTCTTCAGATGGAGTTTCAAAACTCATCATCGCAATTTTTCTCGGAAATACAATCAAAGTCAAAACGAGAAAATGAAGGCAAATAAATGAAGAAAAAAAAAGAATTTTGAACAAATCAAGCTGGCCAACTTTAAATATGGTTTTGATTAAATGAGAAAAAATTCAAATTATGGAATTTCATTATATCAAATAAATTCGTTTCGAGCTTTTTCAATACAAACTTAACAATACTCTTCATTTTTCTTGTGGGTTCTTGAAACTTAGAAATAACAAGTATCAAAAATGATCATGAAGCTTTTGATTTGGATCGCAATTCAACTGGTTTATCCAGTTGGCATATTGCACGCGCGGCCAAATCTCATTGATTCAATCATGCCGGCTCAAGACATTGATGATGACGATTCAGTTCATTTGCCTTATTTAGAGATTTCCGAAGATGAATTTGAACCTCACAAACTGGACCGATTCATTCTGGAAGAACTTGATCCAAAAGTTCAAACAATTAGATTTATCGTCACTTACTTGGCTGTTTTTGTTTTATGTTCTAGTTTTTTTATTGTGTTTCTCATTCTTAACGATGTTATGCAAAAGTTGAGTTGTCTTTTGGCAAACATTGATTATGGCAACGAAGATTATGATGAACGCTATAAGAATGACACTGAAAGAGAAACGAGTGAAAATTCCATCTCTGACAAGAGCAGTAGCACAACGATTTTATTTCAAAGTTAAAAATAATACTTCAATGCTATCCACGCCGTCATCATCTGAATGTGACAAAACTTAATAAACTTTATTACTAAAAAACTAACTCCCTAGTTCCGAAATTGTGCGCGGCGGCTCTCCAAGGCACCTCAATAAATTTACAAAAATCTTGAAATCTTTAATAAAACTATAGTTGGCACTTTTTTGGTTTTTCAATATTTCGAAAATTAGGAAGGCTATAGCTGGCATTTTTTAAATTTTTCAGTTTTTTTTTCAAAAGTCGAACATTTACAAAATGTAAATCGGAAAAGATTAAAAATCTTTGAACTAACTCAATAATAGTGTTTTTATAGTTTTAAAGATTTGTTTTATTGAATTAAATTTAGTAATAGTCGACATTCAAAACATCATAAGTTTTGAATTTGTACAATCACTTTGCCGATGTTCAAACTTGATAATAAATACTATGAAAAGTCGAAATCAATTAGAATATTCAATGTAATAAAATTACTCAACTTCTTCAGCTCGATAGATTTGATCAATTCCGAAAAACCTTCCTCCATTTGATCGGTCACCAAAATCGAGGCAAATCATCAGTTGGCCATCATCAATTTTTTTTATCAATAACTCGATATACTCTTTGAAAAGATTTGCATGACGGAATACGAAAAACTCGATAAATTGCTTATGCTCTCGTTCAAGCTATTTGAAATAAAATCGATCAGGTAATGTTTAATAGGCTTAATGATTGGAACAGAGATTCTACACTGAACTGAGTTCATACATTAAAAGAAGCCTTAATAACAGAATGAAAACTAGAGGCTCTTGCAAGCCCCACATTAGATATGAACTTTTTTAACAATCTTAAGCTTAAAAAGTAGAAATTATCGAAAATTTTCACGTTTTAAGTTCACAAAATCGCTTCATCAAAAACTAACTTTTTTCTCAAGAACTTCAATTGATGAGTAAGTTCTTCGCTTTTTTCGATATTCAGAAATGTTTCCCACAATCAGCATTCGACCATTCGATGCCAAATGATTGGAAAGTGTTTTGAACGTTTCTCCTCCGATTGTCTCCCATATTACATCGATACCATTAGGAAATCGAGACTTCAAAGTGGAATCCAAGTTCTCTTGTGTGTGAGAAATCGCCAAGTGAGCTCCAAGTTCTTGAACAAAAGAAATTTTTTCTTTTGTTGATGTAATTGCAACAACTTGAGCGCCCAACTCTTTGGAACATTGAACGGCCATCTGTCCTGTTCCGCCAGCAGCTGCTGTTATTAAAATGGTTTCTTCTGATCGTAGTTGGGCTATTTTTTGCAATCCAATCCAAGATGTTAAACCATTGAGCAGCGTTGCCAAATACTCTGGTTTTACATCGGGCACAAGAATTATGTTTTTTTCTTCAACATAGACATATTCAGCGAAAGCACCTAGTTCAGCCATCAAAACCATTACGGGTTGTCCAACTTTTAAACTGGGAGTTGCATGAGCAACTTCTGATCCCAAACTATCAATCAAACCGATTGTTTCAAATCCGATATCAAGAGGATATCGATGTCCAATCTGTTTACTATTAACTGTTTTGATGTCAACGGCATTAACACCAACATAAATACATCGAATACGAATCTGATTAGGCAATGGTTCGATTAAAGGCACTTCAACCACTTTAGTGGCTTGATGAAAATCATTTGATCGGTTGCTCACTTGTAATTTACGATACACTGCTTGATGCATCGTCTACTAGAAAAACATTGACTCAAAATAAAATATCGTTTACTGAACGATAAACAAAAAATTCACTTTTTTTAACTCACATATTCGAATTTTTTCGAATCGAATATGATTAAATAATTGAAAGAAATTATTTTAAAGAAAAAATATTTAGATTTGTCAATTTTGAACATTTTGAATTTGAACGACAACTTTGCCGATATTCTTGCCGCTATGTAAATGCTCTTCGGCACGCCAAACTTGATTCAAACCAAAAAATTTTTCACCAGTATCGCCGCCATTATCAATTCGAGCTACTAAATTGCCTTGATGAATTTTGGTGATCAATTCAGTTAGGTATTCTTTGAAAAATTCGTTATAGTGAAACAACAAGAAACCTGTAAACGATTGCGATCCAAGAAGAAGCTAAAACTAATATAATTAAACTCAATGTTTAATTAAAATGCTGTTCACCTTTGCTTGCATGTTTTCGACTTCCAAACCAGTTATTCCTACTGTTTTATAATTGGTGATACTTCCTATAATTATCAAACGACCTCGTGCTGCCAGATGTTTAGACAATGTTCGAAATGTTTCGCCACCAATAGTCTCCCAAACAACATCAATGCCATTAGGAAATTTCTCCGAAAGAGTTTTATCAAGATTTTCGCTTCGATAATTGATGACACAGTTGGCTCCCAATGATTTCAAATACTTGACTTTGGCATCCGACGAGGTCAAAGCGATTACATAAGCTCCCCGGTGTTTGGCCCATTGAAGAGCTATTTGCCCTGTACCGCCAGCGGCGGCTGTTATCAATACTTTTTCATCTTTTTTCACATGTCCAGCTTTATCCAAACCAATGGAAGCCGTCAATCCATTGATATAAGAAACAAGATATTCTGGTTTCAATTCTGGTACTGGAATAACTTTCTCAGCATCAGCATAGACGTATTCAGAAAAACCATCAAAGTTTCCGACAACTAAAACTGGTTGGCCTAGTTTAAAGGACTCTTTTGAGATCTTTTTTCCGATGGCATCTACCACACCCAATGCCTATATTTAAAATTAATTTTTATAAAACTTATTATTGATTGTTACCTCGAGTCCAATGTCGAATGGTAATTGACCATCAGAAAAATATTTACCAGCTGTTATGTTAATATCAGTGGCGTTGACTCCGGCCCAAATGTTACGTACACGTAATTGATTTTCGCTCGGCTCAATTAATTCAGTTTCAACCAATTTAGTGGCTGCACGAAAATCAGTACTCTTATTGAAGACCTGAAGTTTCCGATAGGTTTTGGCCATTTTTTTAATGGTTCTATTATCCTTCACAGAAAAATTTCTGCGTTGTTGTTGGAAAAGCTTAAATATAAAAATACCATTGCGTGGTAGTGGTAAAAAAATGAGATATTTACTAATCAAAGTCTACCATCAAACCGATCGATTAAAAGTTCAGTTGTCGTTATGCGATTGCTTGCCAGTTTTTTCTCAAACTAAAAGTTTCCATTCTATGATAATATAAATTTCGGCATGATCTAAGCTTTTGTTCAGAAAAAAATCTGAAACTCAATCATGTTTTTAAAGTCAATTTTGTGACTGAAGATAGAAAAAAATTTATTAATCGAACGATATTTATCATTAGAATTATTTATTTCAAATCAAGTAGAAAAACACAGATTAGTTTCTCATTTTACAAAATAACAAGTAAAGTTTATTTAATCTCAAATTTATTTGTTCCTTTGGAAAATTAGTTTTTCTGGTCCAACAGCATCTTCAGGTCGAATAGTTTGAAATACGTCATCATATTTGTCAACATCGGCGTAAACTTGATCGTTGCTTGGTCTTTTTAATTGTCTTTGTTGTTTTGATTGCAATCTTTGACGATACTTTTCTGATGCTTGACTTTTGATCAATTTACGATGATTGTTTGGCGAAATGTAATGCGGATTTTTGTATAATAAACGACCATTAAATGAACCATCAAATATTTTTATCAGGTTCAAGCAGAAACGAGGTCCGATTTCAGCCAACGATCCTTGTTCATCAATTATTTGATAGTTTCGAAACCAAATTCGATTATCCATGATAGAGAATGTCAAAACATGATCAAAAAATGGCTGACTTTTAGGATGACTTTTAGGCGTACCAAATATCTTGAAAATAAAAATGATTAATTTTTATGAGAAAAAGCAAAATTACTGACTTGTACAAAAAGTTCCTGAATCAAAGCGTAATAGGGTTGAGATTGAAATTGAGGATCAAACGACAGAAGAGGTCTCGAACTTTTCAAACAATTTCCAACCATTCGAAGTTCTTCAGCAGTATGAACTTGAATAAATGAAAAAAATTAAACAATGAACAACCAATTCAGTCAGTCAAAAACCATTTTCAACCAAAAATTTTACAGTGGGTCCTGTTGGAACATTTGCAAGCCACATGTACAAATCTTGACGTTTACGATTTTCAAAAAAAATACATTTGTTGCAATTACGAATCTCACAAATTTCATTCAAAACTGAATTAGAATTGCTATCTGTGATCTTTGATTCAGATTTGTGATGAGGTAACAAGCTTTTCAGGTTTAGCATCAAATGTCTGTCACGATGAGTAATGCCCCGTGCCGCCACTATTAACAACCGTTGTTTATTGATCCATTTCGATTGCTTTAGAATTAAATTAAGAATAAAAAAAGAAAAACTTAAATTTATTTAGAAAATTACCATGGAAAGTGGTAATATTGGCTCGTCCGATGATATGGTTATTGGAGGCAATTCGATTTGTTTATCTTTTTTATTTGTTTGTTGTTGATTTTTGTTTTTGATTTTGTTCTGCTTAGTTTTCAATTGAGATTTTCCAAGAGAACCGCCATTTTTAGCGCCTCCGATTTTATTAGTTTTTTTGAAAGCTTCATTTTTCTTTAATTTTGCCATTTTTAAAACAAGAGAAATTGAAATAAATAAAATTATCAAACCCACGTGTTTGAAACTATTTCCACCTTGTTTTGTTTTAGAAAATGAAACTATTTTGAATTTTGTATTGGAAAATCCAAAAGAAGATTCGTAGTGTTGAAGAGCGATGCAATTTCTGCAATCCAGAAATATTTTCTCTTCAACTATTCTATACAATGGAGCATAAGACCACAAACAATTTATCATACAAACTTTGTTTCACAGCCAACCTGCTCAAAGTTTTATTAACACAAGATAAACAAGTTGGATTGTTTTGAATTACACCTTGGGAACAAAATAAACAATTTATTATTCTTTCTTCCTCTCTTTCTCTCTCTCTCTTCTAGTCTTTCTAGGGTTTTTTTATGGGAAGAATTGCCTTGGCTCTAGTTCAATAAAAATTGCGTTTTATAGATGCTATAAAATAAAGACTTGGGTGTGTGTTTGGAACCAGAATAAAAGACAGCCGATTGGTTTATGTCAGATAAAATGGAGAGAGAAAGAGAGGTATCATAAAACAAAACCGTTTCAGCCGAAAACAATGAGCTTGCGTTGTTCTCATTTTTAGAAGATTGTTTATATAAAACATCTAAGATTTTTAAACAAAATTACCTGAATCAAAATTTAATTTGAAAACGATTTGATTAATGATAACTTTGAAGTGAACTATTGTATTATTTGGTGAAAAACTTTTTCCAATGAACGAATCAATCTTAAAAGCAACTAGTTGCGATTGCTGTTTGATTTCGGAAGAAACTCGGCTTCAACGAAAAATCAATCAAAAGATTGAGCAACAGTTGAGGCACGATAAACGCTCATCTCGTAGATATCTGAAATTGTTACTACTAGGAACTGGTGAATCAGGTTTGATAAAATAAAAAGCTTTAACAATGTCTCTCTCAATGATTGTTTCGATCGAAAAAGGTAAAAGTACATTTATTCGTCAGATGCGTGTTATTCATGGTCAAGGTTTTGAATCAAGAACCGAACGTCTCGAGTTTGTCCCAAAAATTCATCAAAATATTTTGGTGATAGTTTTCACAATCGATCATGCTATGGAATTGATGCAAATCAATTATGAAAAATCACTAGTCAAAACAGAAATTTATGAAAATTTATTGAAACCGTGTAGCAACTTCGAAGAAATTGAGTATTTGAAAAAAACGTCGTTTTTATTTTTCAACAAAAACAACCACTGTTCAACACCATCAAATAATGTTTCATTTAAAAATTCAGCATTGAAAAATCTTCAATGGTATCAATCGATAGTGAACTTAATGGAACCATTAAACTTTGAACACTTGAAAATTTTAAAAAGTTTTTGGGAAGATTGTAACGTACAGAAATGTTTACAACATCGTAACGAATTCAATTTGATGGACTCAGCCTTCTACTTTATGAATCAACTAGACAGAATATTTCAAAAAAACTTTGATGGTGAAAATGATGAACAGTATATTCCATCGATTCAAGACATACTTCGGGTTCGAATACCGACAAACGGTATCAATGAATATCATTTTGAAATTAATTCGATGACTAATTTCTTGTTGATCGATGTTGGTGGACAACGAACTGAACGTAGAAAATGGATTCATTGTTTTGATAATGTCACTTCGATTCTATATTTGGTGGCATTAAGTGAGTACGATCAAAGTTTTCTCGATGATTCGACATGGACTCATCAAAAATGCCGGCAGCTCGAAATCGAGATTTTCAAAAAGAACAAAACATCTCAACAAGAATCTCAAACAAGTCTTTCACAAACACCAATTAATAAACTTGAAGAGAGTTTAGCGTTGTTCAAAACGATAATTGCTTCCAGATGGTTTTGTGATACATCGATCATATTGTTTTTGAATAAGTTTGATTTGTTTGAAGAGAAAATTTTCAAGAACGGTACGAAATCATTGAAAAACTGTTGGCCGAATTTTAGCTTAGTTGAAGAAGATGATCGAGATCCAACAAAATCAGCAAACTTTTTTTTAGAAATGTTTTATAAAGAAATGATAAATAATCACCATCGACAATCGACAAAAAGATCATTGTACGCTCATTACACATGCGCCACCGATACCCAAAACATTCGAATCATTTTTCAAGATGTCAAAACGACTATCTTCGAACAGATGCTAAGAAATGAAATTCAAATTTTTTAAAAATTTTCAAGATTATTTATTTATAAATTTTAATATTTTCTGTTAATCCGGAGGTAAGTTCGAAACTTTCGATCATTTTTTCATTGAAAAAAATGACTAACCTTTCGACGATTTTATTTATTCTGTTGACCTAAAAAAAAAAGAATAACGGTTAAACAGGTATAAATGATTTTGTTTTGTTTTCTACTCGAATGAAACATTGCTTCAATTCATCATATGAAATAAAAAAATTCGACTTTGAATATTTTTCAAAATTGAAAGACTGTTGATGTTCATCGTAGAATTTCTGGAGCACTTTCAAATCACCGTTGATCTTTTCGATCAGTTTAATCAGATGTCGTATTGCTTGATCTTGGTTTTTATTGTTCAGAAAAATTGGTTCAGCATTTTCGACAAAATATTCGATGATAACATCGATATCATTAGAATTGAGAATTTTCTCGTCTAAGATAAATTCTTCATTAGAAGTTGGAAAAAAATTTTCCATCGCTCGTTGTTTCTTCCTATCTGGAAACGAAATATTGACCAAGGAACGCACTACTCTCTGATAAGAGTTTACCAAAGTTTCAATGTTTTGATTTAAAACCGACACCTTAATTGATTAAATAAAAAAAAAGTTCAAAATTTTCTGAAATGATTAACTGACTTTTGCAAAAAGATTTTGAAAATGATATTGTTTGGCTCGTGGATCCAATTCTACTAAATATTCGAAATGATTGATTGATTTATCAGTATGCTGTAGCGTTGGCTGTTGTTGATTTATTTTTAATTTATTAAGCAAGTTTTCAGGTGAAGATTCAATTTTTTCTTTCTTGACTTGGTTTGTCAATTTCAACGATTTACCAAATTTAGTCTTGTTTGATTGTTGTTTCGTTATTTTCAAACTTTTAATTTTCTTTCCCGTGATTAGTTGTTCTTGTTTCAGAATTTTTTCCTGATTTGCCGCCGAAACTGCTGCCGAAAATTCAAGCTGTCGAATTTTTTTCATAAAATCATCTGAACCATTTTTTCTCGTTTGATTCTTATCTTGGATAGACGTTGTTGTTGTTGATGACGTTAGTGGTGGTGTCATCGATAATTCCGAATGTTTTTTTTTGAACTTTGCGAAACAGCAACAAAAAAATTTCAAAATATGCAAGCAACTTTGCTGCAATTTTTTACGCCCGTAAAAATTGTTTAATGATGAGTATGGGTATGTTGATATTTGTTTTTGATTTGGTAAATCTAATAGATTTTCTTCTTGAGCTGACCGACTATTACCAAGAGCTTCTTGATGTTTTTTGAATATTACGAGAAAATCATTTTTATTGCTTGACATGGTTTGACAAAAACTTGTTCCGATCTATTATTGAAATTGATTATATTTATTATAATTTTAGTATTGAAAGAAAAAATATTGATCGAGAAACGAATTTGAAACATTGTTTAATTTTAAATCATTTTTAACTGATTGTTGACGTTGAAATAACAATCGAATAGAAAAAAAATCAAATTTGGAAACAACAATAATTATTTGCAACTATTTCGAAATTTCTCGTTTCAATTTCAAATATAATTGATATTCTTGACAATTAACGAGATGTTCCTCCCATTTCTTAAAAAACACATTTGAACAAAATTTGCATTTTGTTTTGTTTTCTTTTCGTTTGGTAATGCAAACAGCTGAATGTAATAGCTGATGATTGACCTGGACTAAATGCTTTGAATTGTAGGGACAAATTATTCTATCAGTTTTTGGTCCAAAAGGTTTCTCTTTTTGTTCCATCGTTATCAATTATTATTTTTCGTCTGATTGATCAATGATTTGAGTTTAAGAATGTTATTCTGTTAAAAATCGTAGAAATGTTTGTGATCGGTATGAGTTTACGATTACTATTGATATTTATTAAAATCAAATAAAATAAATAAAATTAACAATAAATAAAAATAAGTCAATAACAAACCTATTGTAAACAAAAATACAGATCATTGGTGAAACATAAAATAAAAAAATGACAATAATATAAATAGATGTAAAAAGAATAACTTGAGTCATGTATGATGAAATGTAACGTTCAAAAACATCATTACATGTTTAAAAAATTTAGTTACGAATTTTTCATCAAGATTATTTTTAATTAAAACCTTCAGGCTTTAAAATTATCATCATTTTCACATTCATATAATAGTCTTGAAAAACTTTTAAAATTTTTTTAACATAATCAATTGAGATTGAATGTAAACAAAAAAATAACGTTTATAGACGAAAAAAACCTTTTGAAATATGTCAAATGTGTCAAATTAAAAACTAAATTAATTTGCAAATGATTTTCCTATAAAAACTTGAGAAAAAAAATTGATTAATTCATCAAAATATAAAATTTTCAAATCAATAATTGAAACGATCAAGTTGAAACCTTTCAATTGAGTTGAACTTGAGAGAACAAAAAATTTCATAAATTAGAGGGAAAATCCCACGAAATTTCGAAACAGACGCACACGAACATAGTGTTTTTGGAAAGACGTCATCGTTTCTTTGAAAAAAACCAAACATTTTTTTTAATAATTCAATTTAATCATTAAATTATATCAATTTTTATCTAGCTTTTTTTTCAATAGAACTAAATTGAAATTAGTTTAAAAATTGATTTAGACTAGCCAAACAAATGCATACGTGGTTTGTGTATGGAGCTTATATTTCATCATCATTCACTAACCAACATGATTAATAGTTGAAACTATAAGCACTCCGTTCAATTAAATTGTAAGTTTTTTTTTACAAAACACGTTGTTTTCAAAAATTAAAATTTATTCAGATTTTTTTTCGTTCCGTTCTGGTATATTCTTTTATTGTTGAAAAATTCTGAGTTATTAATGCCACCAAAGAAGAATACAGTTTTAAAAGATGAAGGTGCAGTTATTGGCCTTTCTGACAATCATCATGGTACTTTGAATGAGCCCAAAGCATTAACCACCATTTCTAAAAAGTCATCAATAATTAAACCAATTTCTAAAAAATCCAAAAAAATTTCGGAGGTGATTAAGCAAAATCAAAATTTGAATGAATTAAAAAACCCACCGATAAGAGTGATGGTGTTAAATGCCATCATCGAAATGAACGAACGAAATGGATCATCGATTCAATCAATCAAAAAATTTATCGAACAAAATTATCAAGTCAATTTAAAAAAAAAACATCCGTTTTTAAAACGTTATTTTAAGAATGCCATTGAAAACGGGGTTTTAATTCAAAAAACGGGTCAAGGTTTAAGTGGATCGTTTTTGTTAAATAAATCATTCAAACAAAAAACTTTGAATCAAAACAAGAAAAACGGAAAGCTTACTGCTCAAAAAAATGGCAACATTACCGTCAACGAAATTGATGATGATGATGAAATGGAAGAAAACCGAGAAAAAGTTAATAATGATGGTGGTCCTAATATTATCTCAACAGCCAAATCTTCAATCTTTCCTGTTTTTCAGAACTCGAAAAAAGTTTTGGCAAAAACGAATCGAACTCCTAAGCCAAAAAAAATGATGAAGCCTTCTAAAGAACGCCGTCAAACTTTATTGAACATAAATTTGATGGAATCATTAGCAACCGATCAACTCCAGCAACAAACTTCATTGGCAAAGACAACTGTTAAAAAAAGAGCTAAAGCAAATTTACCATTGAAAACGAATTTTGGGAAAAGTCCTGAAAAACCTGTTGGTAAAAAATCCAAAACCACCGGAATGAATGAGGAAGAGAATGAAGTTGAAGAACATTCCTCTTTGATAAAAAAAAATCAACGTAGACAGAAGAAAGTAGCTCCCATTGTTGAAAAAGAACCTCCATCAATAAAACCAGGGAAAAAAGTTAAAAAAGGTCGTGGTGCTGCAAAATGAAAAATCATTCGGCAATCTCCCTTTATCATCATTTGACATTAAAAACAAAAAAAGATTTCCATTAACTAAACCGACGAAAATGATCATCGAAGAATTTTCATGAGATTTTTTCTATCACTAATCACACTTGTATTAATAACCACTTTTTTTGTTTCAAAAATTTTTTTTTCAACTTAGTATTTCAATTTTTTTATTCACTTTGATTATTCAAACAACACCAAACTTTTAATAAAACTAATCTCAACCACTTTGGTCATTATTGGCCTATTGCGATAAAATTTGAGAAAAAAATTTTTATTATTGATGAAAAAACAAGAAAATTATAATGGAAAAATTAACAAAACAAAAAAAAAAACAAAAAAAACAATTCAACCAAATTTGTCCCAAACACGCTCACAGAGATTTAATTTGAGGATAGAAATCTTTTTCGCTTTTCTGCTATTCATTACACACATGATGTTCAAATGGATGATCAATTATTCGATTTAAAAAAAGATTCATTAAAAACTAATAATTGTTGTATTACTAATGCTTCAATTTATGAAAAATTAATACTTAAAAAAGGAGTGGAACGGTTAAAATCATTAAAAAATTAATGATCCGTTGTTTTTTTCCTACCAAACTGGACTGCTGGTGCTTTTTTCGATGAGTATTTTTTGGATTTTTTCACTTTGATCATTTTGAATGGTGAAGATAATCAATTCAAACGATTATTGTTGTCTAAATCGAGAAACGTGTAAACTGGCTGCTGTTGTTGAACATGAGGATTTCGGTGATGATTTTGGAATAACAAACCATCATCAACATTGTTAAATGATGAACCACCGGTCATCATTTCAATATCCAACGAACCATTCATGTTATTGTTGATTCGGTTTTGTTGTTGTTTAAATATCTTACTACTGTTGATCAATGAAGACGAAATTGATTGACCGTCTTGAAGATGATTAGTACCATTTATGGTATTATTATTGTTGGTAAAATCGCCAAAACTATCATTCAACGAAAGACCCGAAGATGCATCCATCAACAACGAAAGCATTGTGTTCGAGTTGAACAACTCTGGTAATAATTCTGATGAATCAATTTCTAACGAATCAAATTTATCAATCAGATTTT
The DNA here is from genome assembly GCA_034190945.1 of Octodonta nipae. Taxonomy (NCBI): domain Eukaryota; kingdom Metazoa; phylum Arthropoda; class Insecta; order Coleoptera; family Chrysomelidae; genus Octodonta; species Octodonta nipae. The sequence continues at coordinate 68,435 of JAVLUE010000160.1, forward strand.
CTTGAGGCTGCTGTTGTGGATGTTGTTGTTCTGATGTTGTTTGATTGTTGTTGGCTGGTGATGAAACTGGTGAATATGCGGTCACTGATGACGCAATAGATGGGGGATTCGTTGAGGATAGATGTTGAGTGTACTGCTGATATTGATGGTGAGGTGATGTTGACTGTATTTGATTCGAAGTTTTTGATGCATTGATCGTCGAATTTAAATTGTACGTCATTGAAGTGTTTCCCAGTTTTGGAGATAAGTTTTGCATTGCAGAAGAGGATTGAGGACTCATACGAGAGGAAGATGTCGGATGATGAAGCAGAAAAACATCCTGTCGAAAAACAGAAAAAAGAAATTTTTTTCCCTATTATTCTGAACACTTACATTTGATCCAATTTGTTGCGGTGAGGAAGTTGTCGGCGAAACCTGTGAATGTAATTGAAAAGGCGATATCGCCGGTCCTCCTTGATTCGCATTTGAAAATCTAGAAGGCATTGCCTGATTGGATGATAACGCATTAGAAGATGGTGATAGTGGCATAACTTGTTCAGTCTTGATCGACTGCATTTTCGATGCTTTTGGGCTGGAATGACTGTTGGTCGCTAATTGAATGTATTCTTGCAGTAAATCGTAATTTTCTTCTTTTAAACGTTTGTGTCTTTTTCGAATTAAACCGTCGGGATCAAGTTCACGAGGAGTTATTTGAAACGCTCGTGGCAACGATACGCATCCATCTGATGGACGCCTCAATTGAATTTGTACAGTGGCCGGTTGTTGAATGTTTTCATCATAATATTTGGGAGTTCGTAAAGAGATGGCCACTTGTTTGTGAACGTCGTTAGGTAAAAATTCCCCATAACTTTCCCAGATCAAACCTTGACCCGAAATTTCTTGATAGAATCGAACTTGAATGTCATCTTTGGCAACACGATCGCAGAGTATAATGATTTCTTTTCCACCGGAACATGGTGCCGAATAATGTGACAGTTTGACAATCACCAATTCGGCCATCGCCTCTATACCACGAGTAGAAAAACTTGAGTAAATATAATATCTTTAGAAAATTATTACTTTTATCCCAAATTGCTTCTGATACAATTGGTGGTAGTTGGACAGTGAACTTTCCTTTTTCAGGACCTTCGATGAAAACTTGAAAACAAAGACGAACTACATTGAGATCGATGGATGAGGCTTGAGTTCTATGAGCAAAACCAGCTTTTTTTTAAGAAAAATGCATCGAGATTAAATCAAGTTTGAGAATTTCAAAAAAATAGACTCACTTCGAAATGGATCAACTTTGATCATTTCTCGGAGTTTCAATGATTCTTCAATGTCTTTGCGCTTGACGCATTGAATACCAAGCGACGTAAAAGAACATGTCATATCAGGATTGTTGTCGATCACCAACGTACAGACCCCTTTTTTGCAACCTTCTTTTCCAACAAGATTATGTGGATGAGGTCGGTAGGGAGTATCTTTAGTGACACATGAAACCACAACGACAGCCTTGCCTTGATAATTGCAAACTTGAATGGTCGGATAGCTTTTGTTTTCAGTGGTAGAATTGACGCCAGGAATGGATCCCGCACTTCTACCTTCACATTCGTAACGAAAACGAATGGCACATTTCGAGGGTTGTTCAACAATCCGGACAAACGGTTTTGGTGAAGATGACATATTGGTTTGTTTTATTGAAGAGTGTTTTAGTATAAAAAATCTACGATTCAATTGTCTGTTTTAAAATTTGAAAATTCATAGCTCAAGATTCAAAATTAATTGAAGATTCTTGGATGATTTCATATAATCAATAAAATAATTATTCGATTCGAAGATATGGGCGCCAATTTGGCTTTCGAGGATTGGATTTTTCAATAGATCGATTCAATGTACCACTTTGATCGAAAAAAAAAAAAAAACAAACAACACAGCACAAAAAAACTCAACATCAATCATCAAGATTTTTTATCAAGCTGGCTGAGTTGAGATTAGTGGTGTCTCTTTCAGCATTTCTCGTAACTTTTTTGATAACTACGAAACGCTTTACTCTCACATACACACCAACTTGACGCCAAACAAACGAGATTTTTTGATTTTACTAAACTAAGAACAAGAATTAATCTAACAAGAAGCACATTGGCACAAATAATGAAGGTGGAGAGACTTTCGTTTTCGAACAAACCAACGACGACGACAATCAACAACTTTGTTCGTTCATTCACTACTACCACCTCGAATTATACACACTACGGCAAACCAAATAATTGACCAAAAGAGTGCGTGAAAATTTTTTTTCAAATACTAATCATCATCATCATGGTGGTAATAATTTTAAATGATGATCAACATTATCGAATATTAACAAGGAAAAAATCCACACTACGTAGTTGTGGTGTCTCTTCAGATGGTCAGGATTTTTTTTTTTCAAACTTGTGATGTATAGCAATGGTGTGTTTTGAAAAAAAAATCAAATAAAGGTGTCAAAGTCTCTCTGTGAGTTGAGTGCTGAGGATTTTTTTATTAATAAATATGATTGAAGAAAGCAAAAACTTGTTTTTACTCTTGAAAAAAAAACTCCACACCAACAAATCAACAATTTTGGGTTGTGGCAAGTTCACTAAAAAAAAAAAATCAAGATTATTATGATGTTTATGCAAAAAAGTAAAAAAGATTGCAAAATACGAATGTTGTTGATGGTTGTTGTTTATTCCCAAACATGTCTATTTGAATGAAGGATAATTATCGAAAAACAGATTTTTTCTCTTTGACCAGTTTTGATTGATAGTTAAAATTTAGAATAAACTTTGTTTAAAATTTTAGATACAAAACAAACGTAAACACCACAACCACCAAAAATGACCAACAAATTGGCTGGTTATTCAATTAAATTGTTAAACAAGCCAAATAAAACCTTAATGGTGGTGCATTTGTGTCAATGATGGAACAGAAAAAAAAAACTTGCAGCTTGTGATGAAATCTTTCACATACTGAATGTGTCACAAATTTTCTTTAATATCAAAGGTTGACAAAAAACTAGACTAGAGAATCTTGAAAAATGTGGATCTTTGCTTCGAAGAAATGAAACACGCATTAAGAAACGACATGCTAGCAAGACTCACCATCACAAAATATTTTACTGCGCGATTGACTGTTTGTTGGTTTTGTCGTCAAAAAAAAAAAAAAAAAAAAGACCAAAGTCTTCTATATACCAACTCGCCAAAATAATAACCAAACAAACGCGGGGGTATCCTTTAAAGATAAATTCATTGCATACATTTAATGTAAATGTCACACCATACCCCCAATCCAACCTATATAATACTAAACAAAACAACGAATTGAATAGTGTTGTTTTTTTTTTTGGAAAATTTTTTTCCCTTTACTAGAAAATCTTTCCCCTCAAAAAGAACAAAGGTTAAAAAATTAAATTATTTTTTTAAACTAAGCAAAAAAAAAAAATTTGAGAAACGTTTGTTTTCCTAAACAAGAGAGATTTAGTGTCTAATGAAACTTTTGAACACTCTTCTAATGGTATCGGTTGTTCAATCAATCAAAATTATTGCTTTTGATTAGACCAAAAATTTTCTCGTTCATCAATTAAGCATTGAACCATTTTAGAAAGAACCGGATGTCGAATATTTTTTTGAGCGATCACGAAAAACTCGTCAAATCTAACCAATCGCTGTCCATCGTGATAGAATGTTCGCTGTTCGTTTTGGAAGGCTTCCAATGTGACATCAAATCGGTCCAATTCTTTCACCAAACAAGATTCAACACTTTGACGATTTTCATATTCCTCATACAATGATAACAAACGCTTTGAAGCTTTTAGTGGAAGTAGTTTAGCTAAACAACAAAAAAAAAAACAAACTATAATTTTTGTGCTTCCTTCAAGTAACAAACCGAGTTTTTGGATTGAATCTAATTCGCATTGATGTTTTTTTTCTTCGGTAATGCCATCGAATGGTGTTATATCTCCGACCACACATTCTGCTAGATCGTGTATCAAACTCATAGAAACCACCTTATTGAAGTCAAATTTTTTAGATTTTTCATTTTTGGAACAAGAGCATTGGCAACAACAAGCTTTTTGTTGATCAGAGGTTTTAGTCGATTCTGTTACTTCATCATCATCGTCCTGATCCAACAACAATAGACCCAACACAGCCATTCGATACATGTGACCTTATTTCATCAAGTTTTTTTAATCCAAAAAACATAGACTCTTAAACTTACCGGCTATTGATTCAGGGTTTTTTATGTTTCGATCCAACAAAATCCAACCACGACGTGGCAAAGTCTTGAGACGACCAACCAAACAAAGAAATCGAATCAATTCATTGGTTTCAGTATTAATAGGTTGATCAGTCGAATGTTTAACACTGGGACTATATTCTACAATCAAATCTTCGAATTTTTTCAGAATACTTGAATCAATGGGAGTACATTTGTTTGACATTGTTGTTGAATTGATTAATTGCAGAACTTTTTACAAAAAAAATCAAATAGAGAAGAATCGAATAGACAAGGTCAAAGGTTTATTGCAAAAAAGCAACACAAATCAGTATTTTTGAAATGATAAAAACCACGACTAACCCAAAACGATGAAAAGCCTTAATAAGTCAAAATAGTAACTATTAACTGCACAGAAAGGTTTCTCAAAATGAAAGATTCGGAAGAAAAACTTAAAAATGATTGTATTAAGAATCAATAAAATTTTTGAAAAACTTGACTGCATTAATTTGGACCGATATTTATGAGAAAAACCGTGCTTTCCATCAAGTCAGAAGGGTTGATTTTAAAAAAGAAATTTTTTTCTTTACCTTTAAGCTTCTTCGTGATTTAAAGTTTGATTAATCAAATGAAATTTTTTTGCTTGTTTGCTCAGCTAACTTTGCTGCCAAATATCACAAAAACAACAATAGTAAAAAACAATTAAAATTTCAGAAAATAGATTTTAGTTTGAGAATAAAATCATGTTGATTGTAGGAAATCAATTTGACGAATAACATAACGAATATCGTTGTTCTGTTTGAATTTCACCAAATACGATTGTTGCAACAGTTTTCGATAACGTTCCGAATTTTCACTGAAATAACTCGATGACAATAAATTCCCGAACGTATTGAGAACTTCTAAAACAACTTTTTCGTAGCCATCGATTGATTCGATTTGATTGGAAGCAATCATTTCACAGTCATGTTCGATGATTTTCGACATCAAATTATGTTGAAAGGATAAAGATTGTTTTTTTTTAAAATCGGTCAACATAACGCTATAGTTGAACCAAACCGAAGAGTATGCCAGATGAATGTTCAAGTTTTTCATCAATTGTGACCATTTCAATAGATTTCGATGAACAAAAGTAAAGTTTTTGTACATGAACTCGGCGCCATGAACCGAAGCAAACAAATTCACTAAAACACGAAGTGATGTTAATTGAAGTGCAAGATCATTTGATTCGGTGAGGCCGCCTATGATGGAACCAAAAATCGAATCCACACCAAATAAGCCACTCAATTCAAGACGATTTAAAAAAAAAGTATTGAAAAATTTGTTGCACAACAATATTCTCAACAGATCGTAGACAATGAATTTGTTATCTTCAAATATTGAGTTAATGGATAGTTAAGAAAAAACCCAAGTTTTACCTTGCCATTTGAAGAGTTTTTCGTAAGCATCGACAATCTGAGTACAATAAGGTTCGGGATTCTTAATCTCGTTGGCTGTTAACTCTAAATGAAAAGACTCCAAACGTAAATTTTCTGGCATTTGATCGTTAAATGTTTCGAATTTGGAACAAAGTTTCCCCAAATCAGGCAACTGGTTGTAAAGACGAAACTCAAAAATCGGAAAATGGCCGCCAATATCTTCTGAGTGGCTTGTTTTCGGTTTATAAGAAGCATATTTGACGATGCATTGAACCAAAGAATCTATCGTCTCGTAATCAAGTTGATTGCTTTCGATGAACATTTGCGAAACTTGCCAAGGATTTTGATCACGATTGAATGGTAATTTATATGTCTTATTATTCAGTTTGACATTAAAAACTTCATCATAAAACTAGAATAACTGAACCAATTAAAATAAAGATTTACATTAAAGAGAAAACCTCATCGTTGTATTGAACTCGTCCAGTCGACTGATCAGCATCAGAATGATTGTAATCGGGAACATGGCCAATTGGTTTCCATTTTTTTTGATTATCTGACCATTGATACACCAAAATTGTTTCGTCTTCCATTGAACGAATCAATCTTTGTTCACCATCCGTTTTAGCCGGTATTTTTTGTAAAGAATTCTCTTCATAAAGTTTCAGATGAGCCACAGTCGAGAAAAGAACTTTTGTCTGTTTTACTATCATTTCATCAAATATTGATTGCTGTTCGGGCGTAGCGATCAAATCCGGTTGATTTGAATAAACATATAAAACTCCATCGCTTCCAGCAGCATAGAAAACGTTTGGATTCGGAGCTAAAACACACCAAACTGTGACGGCTGGCAGTTGAAAACTTTGCCATGGTGCGGTTCGATTGTGGTTCCATATAATAACCGAGTTTTGTTCCCCACTGGTGACAAAATCATTATCCGACAATTGGCAAATATCAAAAATAAAATGACTATGACCCAAGTAAGTTTTCGATGCTGAACCACTTTCCAAATCCCAAAAACGTATTGTTTGATCGTTGGAAATTGAATAGAATTGATTATTTGATTTCAACAATAAACCTCTAACACAATCATCATGACCTAGAAAATTTTTCAACTGAATCGCCTGTCTTCCCTCCTCAAACAAAGATGGATCAATGTTCCATAAAACAATCGATCGATCTGAAGAGGCTGTTAATAGACGGTTATCATTAATAAAAGCCAAATCCATAACAGATTCTGTATGACCAAGAATTTTTCCTTTGAGCTTTAAATTTTGCTTTTCATCAAAACTTTTTTCCATTTTGTAAAGCAAAGCAGAATGATCCCATGAGCCACTTGCAACCCAGCTCATATTAGAATTTGATCTGACCACACAAACTTTAGAGAAAAAATTAAAAATTACAACATCACTGAGTAACTGAATTTACCATTTTTCGTATGATTCGTGAGGCACTGGGCAGCATTCTGTTCGTATCCATGAAAAATATAAATATGTCCATTGAGGCATCCAAAAACGAATACTGATAAAGGATATTCTTCGAAGGATTCACTCAAAACACAAGCCGTTGAAATTTGTGTCGGTAAATAGAATGTAAACTCTACATTCGAATTGAAAACACCACTAAAATAAAATTGAAAAAAAATTTTTTATTTTGACAGTTTACCAAGTGCTCACTTTTTTTCATTCAATCCATAAACATGAGCCTCGGAATCTCTTGAAATGGTCAATAGTTTTTGTTTGTTTGAAATACCAACATCATTGAAAATAACCATCGACCGAATATCATCATGATGGCATTTTGTCAATTGAACGAAATGAAATTGATTTTCCATAGATCCTCTGAAAATTAGAGAAAACTTTTTTCTTTCTTTCTTCGTTGGCTGACAATTGATTGGGGTTTTTAGCTAAATCACGTTTCGCACTATTTCGACTTGATCACAGAGACTACAAATATTGAAATAGAATAACAACTGTGAAATTATGAAACAACAACAATTAAGGTGACCGTTTTGTTCCCTTTCGGTTAATTGAAAGGTACTTAGACGCACAACGCATCGTGTGCTGCCCGGTGAAGTTTTTGTGATAATTTTTTTTTGAAGAAAAAAAAATCTGCTTGGGACCAATTCAAGAACATTCCAAAAACAACAATGTCATTGATCAAGCCCACAATAGTAACAACGTTATTGTCAAATTTTTTTCCTAAAAGAAATTTTCAACAAAACTGGAAAAGATCCTATTATAATGAAGCGAAATACAATCTCGAGTTTAGTTCTCGAGCTAAATACGGTGGTCGGCATATGGTGACAGTGATGCCTGGTGATGGAATCGGACCTGAAATGATTGAAAATGTTCGCTATATGTTCAGGGCGGGTGGTTTTCCTGTCGACTTTGAGGAGGTTCATCTTGATTCGCATCACGAAGATGCAGCCGATATGGAGGAAGCGATAACATCGATTCAGCGAAATGGTGTCGCAATCAAAGGCAATATCGAGTCACGACAGCATATCAAGTATTTACTTTCGCGAAATGTTGAATTGCGTTTGAGATTGGGATTGTTTGTCAATTTGATTCATTGCAAATCTCAACCAGGAATCAGAACCAGACACAAAGAAATTGATTTGGTGCTGATTCGTCAAAACACAGAAGGTGAATATTCGTGTTTGGAACATGAAAGCGCTAGTGGAGTTGTCGAATCATTAAAAATAGTGACCCGAGAAAAAACTGAACAAATTGCGTATTATGCCTTTGACTATGCTCGTCGTAACAATCGGAAAAAAGTAACCTGTGTACACAAGGCCAACATCATGAAATTGGCAGATGGTCTTTTTTTGAAGATTTGCACCGAAATAGCTAAATACTATCCCGATATTCAATTTGAAAACATGATTATCGATAATTGTGCAATGCAATTGGTTAGTAATCCAAATCAATTCGATGTTCTTCTACTACCGAATCTTTATGGCAACATTTTAACTAATATTGCTTGCGGATTGGTTGGCGGTCCGGGTATTATATCGGGCCGAAATTACGGCCTGACTCATGCTCTCTTTGAAACTGGAACTCGAAACACTGGAAAAAAAGTGGCGGGCAAAAATATTGCCAATCCGGTGGCCATGTTTCATGCCAGTGCTGATCTATTGGATTATCTTGGTTTAGTTGAACCAGCCGAAATAGTACGCGAGGCTATTTACAAAGCCATCAACATTGAACAATTACATACGCCTGATATTGGCGGGACGAACAGTACTCAAGAAGTAGTTGATTTCATTGTCAACGAAGTTATCGCGCAAACTAGAGTCAAAGCTTATGATGGTTTTTGAAATTTTTCTTTGACGCTGTTTTTTTTTTCAATGAATTTTCAATGAATTTCAATATTTCATTTAGTCATTTTAATAAAACTTTGAGTTTCTCTCCTAAAGTTGATGTTCAACAACTGATTCATCATTTTCGTTTTTCAATTCGCTTATATGAGCTGCAACAGCATCGTTGGCCAATCGATCAGCCTGTTCGTTACCTTCGATGCCAGAATGTGCTTGAATTGAAATCCACTTCAATTGTTTGCCCTTGAATGCTTGACATGCTTCATCTAGTGCCATCAAATCGTAGCGATTTTTTACCTCTGAACCGTTTGACGCTCGCCACCCATTACGGCGCCAATTCCAACGCCAAATAGTTGCAGATTGAATAACAAAATGACTATCACAATAAATGGTCAGTTGTTTTAGACCAAGTTGTTTGGCTTGTCTCAAGGCATAGATGGCTGCCCAAATCTCGGCCCGAATGCTAGTTTGAGGGCCATCAATTGTACGACTTTGATTAAGCTGAGGCTGCCCAGGCCAGTAAATACCGATTCCAGTTTGGGCACCCTGTTTACCATTGCGCCAACAGGCCCCATCAATATATACAATGTTGTTATTTTCAGAACTGATTTCCAATGACTGTTGCGAAGATTCTACTTCATTTTGTAACTCATTTTCTTCGGAATAACTTGGAAGCAATGCTTTTTCTCGATAGTTTTTTTTCAAATACTCAATAGCATCTTCTTGACGAATAAATCGTTTATATTTGGCATTGACAATATTATCGATTTGAACTTTGCACGATGGCCACGTTCTGTAAATTCCGACTCGTCTTCCCACAGCAACAGCATAAAATTTTGGCTCATGATACTTTTTGATGACTCGAATTTGTCGAATCAACGATGGTAATCGGTGACAATAAAAATCGGCGAAAGACATCAAGATAATGAAATTTTCATAGCAAAAAAAAACAGTCTAATACGAAGTTGAGCATGTAGTGTAGAAACGGACGACAATGCCTACACATGTGATTTATTTTGGAGACTGTTTCGGTTTTTTTTTATTGTTGTTGAATCCGCACTAATCATAAATTCTGATGATCAGTTTAATCTAAGCAGCAATGAACTCAGTCATTCAAGTAACCAATAGCAAAAATATTCGTCGTCATTTTTTTCAAAAGTTTTTGAAAATAATTTCTACGGCTCATCATGATTATTCTACAATTTTATTCGATCATTCAATATCGTCTCCAAACAGAAAAAGTGTTCAAACTAAAACTTTTTTACAAAACCATAACTTTACTAGTCAAATGATTCAAAAACGTGAAATGAAAAAATGGAATGAGAAAACTTGGAGATTGATGTATTGGAGGAAGAAATCGTTCGATGCACTGTCAGAACCAAAGTTTTCACGATCTGATTTTCAAGAATGGAATTATCAATCAGAAATTTTTTCTTTTATTCAGCGTTTAAATGAAGGCCAAGGAATCAATTTGGAAACATTCAAACAAGCCTTTATTCATCAATCAAATGTCGTCAAACAACAAAAGTTGAGAGAAAATTTAGCAATTGCTCAACCTGAAGTTGAAGATAATCGTGAATTGATTAAGGAAGGGCGTCATGTTGTTGAGAAGTTTGTCCCAACTTATCTGCGTTATTTTCTTCGTTCAGCTCCGGAAGAATGTATTCAAGCCTTGACGCAGCATCTGCAAAGTAGTACGGTTCTGGCCGATATTGCCAAATGGATTGGATGTGTTGGTGAGTTGTTCAAAAATCATTATGTTTTTAGAAAAATTCATCTGTTGAAACTTTTTCAAGAACTGATTTGTGCTGATAAACAACCACCTGACCAAGCAACCTTAGCTGATACAGTTTTGGCGGTGGTGGGCTCTATCCACCAGCAGGTCGGCCTGAAACGTGCTCAAAATTTTATCATTGATTTTATTCTGACTTATTTGAATGGTGTGGATTTGTTAGAAATTTGGAAACTTGAAGAGATCGATTTAGACTTGAATCGATATTTGGCTCTAAAAAATTTTGGTCCAAGTGAGGCACGCTTCTTGAAAAAACCAAGCGCACGAGGTACTATTGAAGTTTGCTACCTAGTTGGCATATATTTGAATCAAAAATTAATCGGTCAAAGTGCTGGTGAATCACCGAGAATCGCCAGACGACTTGCCGAATTTGATGCATTCAGAAATTTATTCGCTTTAAACACTAGTCAAATTCGATTTCACTACGGACCACCGGCCTACCACTTAGAATACGCAAAATTTGAAAACAAAGAGAATTTCTACCTATTTCAACAAACCGAATCTGGAAGTCAGAAAACATTTCTCAACTCAAAACTCCATTAAAGTTAACCAAAAAAAAAAACTCCACAATGTATTACTACATTCAGATGGTTTTTTCCAATTGTAAAGCTCTTTTATTTTATACAAAAAAAAAAAAATCAAATTAAAAGGTGTGTTTTTTGGTTTGTGTATGACTTTTACAATGATTTTCTATCAATTTTTTTTTCTGTAGAACATTTTCTTTTTTGTGTCAGTTGTTTCGATTCAGCTTGTAACCAATTTGGAAAGTTTATTTTTTTCTTCCATTTTTGATTGTATCAAATCGACGATTAGTATGATTAGTAGGACGACCACGAACATTGCTACCACCACCACGGCGAGAATATTGTCGACGAAGTGTGGGTTCTCGATCATTTTGGCTCAAAACAAGATCAAGTTCTTCATTATTTTCAACTTTTTTAAATTTTTTGGTCTCTGATTTGGAGATAGTTTTTTTTGGCTTTCTACCTCGTTTCGCATTAGATTTCTTCAATTTTAAATCATTGGGTTCGATATAGTTTTTTGTACTGTCATCAAATTCTATATCATCACAACATTTAACTTTCAGCTCTGTTTCTGTTGATCCGAGATCCATATCAAAGTTACCATTTTGATCGTGAACCAAACATCCAGTTTTGATAAACCGTTGATACCATTGTCGTACCACCATACGATTCGGTGGTTGTTTTTCAGGAAATTTTATGACAAACCTCGTCAATACATCATCTACTGAACGTGATTGATCAAACCAAAGACAACAAGAGACACGTTCTGGTGCCGTATAATGAATTTGCTCCATTTAAGTTTTTGAAAAAAGATTCATCAAATTCATAGGATGGTGATCAAAGAGATCTATCAAACAGATGAAGAGAACACACACCAAAAAAATATGATTAACCTAGGACCTAGAGTACACGCACTGTGAAAAAAAATACAGGCAGGACAAAAAAATAGAATGCAATGCAATGAACCCTAGAAGTTTAAAGAGCAAAAAAATAAAAAGTAAAGCAAATTTATTAAAAGTCACGTTAGCACCACCACCACCACCTCCTCCTCCTCAACAATCACAATAGTACAGTGTTCCATTGGATGGTGCCATCTATCAATTTTGGACCTAATCACACACATTTTCACTTTTTTTAAAAACCTCAATCAATCATCAAAACTGGCTGAAGAAGAGAATCAATTTGAGTGAAAGAAAACTATTATAAAAAAGTAAAAATAATATATCAGAATGATAATTTAAAAACAAAACAAAAAATTCTTGAGTCAAAAGAAAAAAAGCTTTGCTAAAATTTGGGCTTAAATAGATAGAATCAATTGAGTATTTCGTCAACTGGTATCACTACGACTATCATCGTCATTTTCGTCTTCATCGTCATCATCATTATCAGCCATTCGACCCCGACTAGAACTTCGTTTTTTTGGAAGAGCTTTTTTCCTCTTTGTTCGTTTTTTGTTCCGATGAAGGCTCAATTTTTGTTGTTGATCGGCTATTTGGCGTTCGATCACTTCCAGATAGCAGCGAAATTCTTGAATACGAATCTGATTGACTAACAGACTAACAGCTGGCTCTTCAAACGAAAAAGCTCGTAACAAAGAATGGTGAAAGAGAACGTGTTTCTGAATAGTTGCATCCACTAATTGGCCATTCCTTTTTTTTATCGCAATTTTGTTATTTTCGAAAAAATGAACAGCTTGAACAAGAAAAAAAACGTTAATCAAATTTTCAAGAACCATTTTTCCTACCGGCAGCTGAAAAAGTTTCAAAATATCCACCACATGTGTGGCAGAGATCCAGAAAAAAAGGTTCCGGTGCATCACGAAACATTTCTTCAATTTCACCAATATCCACATCAACATCATAGTCAGTGAGACCAGATTTAGCATGATCAATCATTGATGCTGTAATTTCGGAACGTTGTAAACGATTGGCGTCAACATTCATTACCAACGATGAAATTTTATTTCTATTGGACTTTGACTTGATATGACGTAAAAACGATGGCAAACAAAAAGTTTCATATTGACAGTTCAAGTGGTTTTTGGTTGTTTCACATGATAACGGTGAATTGAAGCTAAAATGCAAATGACTATTGATTGGCTCAAAACATTCGCTGCAATGTAAGTTTTGACGAATAAAACGATCAAATAATAAATAGTCAAATCTTTCGATAAACATTTGCTTAGAAAAATTCTTCTCGTTTATCGAGCTTTGATTTGAGATCGATGATAGAATGTAATTCGATAAAATTTGCTGATCAACAACCATTTCCAAAGATTTCACTTGATGATCGGTGGCCTGAAGTTTGAGCAAAAATTTCAAACCACGCCAATAAGATGATCGACTAATCAACTGATGGAGATCATTGATTTTCATTGACTTGGCTGGTTCAATTGCACCAATTGGTCCCATTGTGTTTTTAAAATTATTTCCTACAAATACATGAGAATAATTTTGAAACATGTCGAAAATTTGACCTCTAGACAAGGAAGAGTTCATCGACCATAATGATGATGGTGTTGGAGGTTTCATATAACTACAATATCGCTCGATCAAAGTATTGTTTCGATGATTGGGTAGAGAAGCCAACAACTTTTTGTAGGGACCCAAGCCAATAGTGTACTGATAGTTTCCACCGCGGTAATGATTTAATTCTGTACAAGAATAAGTATCGTTTTCGTCAAATGATGCAACTTGTGATTCTTAAAAAAGAGGATTTTTCAATGAATTTAATTTTATCAAAGAATAACCAACCTTGTGCAAACCATTTACAAGATTTTGAGTGATTAAGTTTCATATGAGAATCGAGTGAATGAGGATCATCAAAAACTGAAACACACTTCTCACAACCATACAAATCTTTAAGGCCAAGATGCTTGTATAGATGATTGTATAGAAAGCGCACTTGAACTTGAAATGCCTTCAAACGATGATGTTCGTCTTGAAAATTTTTCGAAGATGCAAAACCAAAAACATCAAACTCTTGATAACAATACGGACAGAGACAACCACTATGATTCTTTAAGAAGAAAAAAATTTGAAAAACTCAAAAGTTTTTTTTGCTCACTTTTTCGTAATGCTGAATGAAACGGCGTGGAAGTGCAGCTCGGAAAGCGCAACGTGGACAACAGAACGGCAAATCATATGGATCATGCTGCTCGCGTAAATGGGACATATACGATTCATATCGATCAAAACCAATCATGCACATGTGACACATATTATTGGTGGCTTCATTTCGAACCTTTGAGCATATTTTGGTTGATTGATACATGAAAACATGAACCCTACAAAAAGAATACTTACAATTTCGATGTGTGAATCAAACATTGCTTGCGATTTGAATCTTCGACAACAATGAAGACAAAACATTGCATCCAGATGAAGATGTTGGCTAATGTGATCGACCAGATGATGTGCCAAAAAACTCATGTAAATACGTTGGTCACATTGACGACACCAAAACGAGGCATTCTCATTGACAACAGACAAAGTTTGAAGACTGCTTGGGTTGAACCAAACATCAACAAAATCTTCATGCTTAACCAAGTTTTTGTTATTTGCAGATTTTTTATCAATTGAAGCGATGAAATGTTGGTCAGCATCAAACACGAACTGTGCAACTCTTTTTTCATTTTTCCTAATAGGAACTTTTTCACGTTGTTTGTGACAACGTCGTTGACGATATTTTTGATCAAATTTGACTCGTTGATTTTTTTGTTCATTTTTTTCTAATGCTGATGAATGGCTTTGTTTAGCTTTGGTAATTGATTGTTGATGATTTGTTTCATCAACTATGGTCAATTCATTCATATCGTTGGGCCTTGTTATTTGATGACGATCTAGGAAAAGTTCTGAAATGGAAATAAAATTTACAAAAATAAAATAAGAAATTTTTTTTTTTGAATAAAAATTACGAAATCTTAATCTATTTTCAAAATCATTGTCATGATTATTTATCTGATTATTAGTGTGATTGATTGATGAAAAATTCGAATATCGAGACAAACTGAGCGGTCCTGATTCAAAAAAATCTCTTTGTTCAACAACCGAAACCGGATCGATTATCAGCGGATTAACGGTGGCCGATGATGATGACTGATGAGAATCAATATCATTTCTGATTATTACCATCGTTTAAGGCCAAAACACTACAAGAATTTTTATGTTATAAAAATTCAAACGAAAAACTTTGTTGTTTAAAAACAAAAATACCGTTCAAAAAGGTAGTATGACTTTATTAACATGTGTGACAGAATTGAGGGCGCCAAAAAAAACCTAAACATTCTTTTACAAACAAATAAGAAAAGCGAATTTCAAATTCATTTTTTAGATTGTTTAGGCTGTGCAATATCATCTAAAAAATGAATCCGAATATGAAACCAGATCATATGGATGACAATTGTGAAAACAGAAATCATGTTGATCAAGAAAACAATTTTCAAAATAACAGTGATAGCAACCAAAGGATTAATGGTCATCATCACCACCAGCCATCATCACCATTGATCGTTAATAATTTGATATTCTCTGATGGAAATAATAAAATGGTCATCAATCATCAACAAAAACTAGAAAACGATATAATGATTGATTTGGTTGAGCTGCCATTGTTTTGCAATCATGTGAATGATGAAAATAATGACAATGCTCAAGAGGATGATCAAAGTGAAACTGAAAGTAACGATGATGTTGATCGAGGGATATCTTACTTAGAAGAATGGTTTCAAAACTTCAAGATTCATCTGTTCAATTCAAGAAAATTGAATCAGTGGACTCGAATTGTTAATTATGTAACCGAAAAGATTTTACCCATTGAGTTATCGATTTTTGTTCTCAATGACATGATTCATTTTTGTTTCATTTTGATCAATCAAACTCTTATTGAAGAATCCACCTCGTCTTCGGTGTTGTGTTGCGACAAACTCAATGATTGTCTTGTCAAGTTTTTCTATCGTTTTCAACTACAATGCTATAAATTTGAGATTCATCAAGCTCAACAGAAATGTTCTTCTAATTCTGGAAAGAGGTATTGGACAACTTCAATAGCTTTCGGTTTAATTCACAACGAAATTTTGGAAACATTGTTGAAAAAATTGGAAAATCATTCAAAGTTAAATATTAAATCGAACGTCATTTTGAAGCAAGCAATGCCGGTTGGTTTGAAAACGCTTTTAGTGATTGGTACCACTTTTTTCACTCAGTGGAATCAATTTATTTCGATCACGTTTCAAATTATGAAAATAATGGAACTCTTCTCTGATCTAGATTTTTTCTCTTTTTCTCAAGATAATCAAGAAGACTGGTACGCACTGCTTAATAATATTTGCCTAATTGATAATGTCAATCGTGGAATTCGGTTATTGTCTTGTTTCTCCGAATCAGAACTTAAACAATTGATCTTATTGTTTGTAGATATTGGTCTTGGTGAGAACATTAACAAGCCAATCAATGAATCAAACGATGATCATTTCAATAATCAACTGATTTGTAAAGCAATCAAAGAGGCCAGTTCATGTTCATCGCTTAAAACCCCGGTTCAATGGTTTAAGTTTTATCAAAAAGAAATCAGTGATCTATTGCTAATGAGAATGCGAAAGCATTTCGATCCATTTCTAATGTATCGATGTATGGCACTGTTTGATATTGAAAATTTACCAAACGAACTTTTACGATGGATTATACCATCCTACGCCGTACAACGTGATCTTCAATCTCGACAGCTATTTGATGAGATTTCGGGTAAACGGAAAGAACCAAAACGAAATATCATTCTGTGTTGTTTGAAAGATGTGTTGTTTTACATTTTCTACGATCTCAAATTGAATGATGATTGTGTTCTAAAAACAGTTTATGAAGTTCTTTGTTTTTTGTCCGATTATTGTCAAGAAAATGTTTTTGTTTTTCTTCGGAGTATGTTTTGTAGTTTTGTTTTTGCTGCTTTGCAATTGTTTTCATATGATTCACATGCTACACGCCGGGCCTTATCTTTCATCACTAGTGTTCACATGTCACCAACCATAATCGATCCAGAACGAATGGATGCCATATTAGAAGCCGATCTAGAATTGTTTAATATTGAAAAGTGTCAAAATGATAATAAGTTCAGAAATTTTTTGTTACAACATTTTCCTGGGTATTTGCACACTTTTGTCGAAAACATCATCAAAGCCAATCTCACTATTGCCGAAAAGGAGATTTTTGTGGACAGTTTTGAATTATTGTTGAGAATGTACGCTGATTCTAAATTTATTAACCGATTTCGTATGAAAATCTATTTTCTAATTCGACTTTTATTGTTTGAACGTTTTCATTCAAAAATACCAATGCTCAAAAACGGGTTAAAAATTTTAGATTTTTTCATCGCCAATGTTCCACCAGATTTTCTTGAAACTGAAATTTTAAGTATCTGTTTTTTGATCATGCCATCGGCCATAATGTTACCTCAAGAGGTCAACCAACTGTTGAACAAATTGATTTCTCAACATTCCTTTTCGACTATTGTCTATCATCAACTTTATTTTATCACCTGTGATCATAATATTGAACCGTTGAAAATTTTTAATGAAACTCTACTCGAACGAATTGGTAATGATTGTGTTAGTGGGGAATCATTGAATTTCGATTCCATGTCTCAAATTCAGTTGATTACTTTTTTGAAAAGTTTTAGTTTTATTCAAAAATGTCGAGACATTTATTTTTTAATGAAACGCTTGAATTTTGGTAATGAAAAACTTCAACGTTGTCTGTTGGGTCATCTTTATGCTCTGTTCAATTCAAATCAAGAACTTTTCCATAATATCTGCCATTTTGATAATGGTGATGGTTGTGGAAATCGTCGACGACACGAAATTCGTAATACCATAATCGGTGAATTCCGTTTGGATTTCATATCTGATGACGATTCTCTTGTTACTAGTCATAGTTCAGAAACTTCAAAAAATCAATCTAAATCATTGGCCAAGAAAAGTCAAGAGTCTAAAAATGTCTCTCTAACTGTTAGACAGTTTTTTCGTTTGATTGTTTTGAAATTGTTCAATTGTCTGAAATTTTCTTCCAACGAAGAGAGCCGTGTAGAAGTTCTCAAATGTCTTGGCATTTTGGGTTCAATTGATGAAGAATTTTTAAATTTGAATCAACCATGTCTTAATGAACAAAAAACTAGTTACAACTATTTAAATCAAGATGAGAAAGAGATTTATGAAAACTGTGTTGATTTCTCAAATCGAGCAATGTTTCATTTCAAAAGAAAACGATTCAAGATTTTAATTCTTGAAACGTTGATGGATATGGTTCGAACATCAAATCGTTTAAATGTTTTCAATAGTGCCAGTTATGCCATACAAGAATTGCTGAATTATTTTTCTCTATCCAAAAATGATGGTACTAATAGTTTGCTACGAATTCCTATTTCTTCCACCGAAACCAAAACTTCAAACAATGCAGTCAGTACTCAACAAATCGATGTTCATATTGAACGTTTGATTGACAATAATGTGTATGCATTGACTCAGCAGCAAGATGTCTCATCATCACAACGTGACATTCTTAAAGCCAAACAATTTGATCAATTAAAGTTGTTCTGGCAAAACGAACATGATGATCGTTTGAACTTTGATTCTGATCTTGGACCTGAGCTTGGTTTATATCGAATTGTTTTGCGACATTCTTTTTTCAATGATAAAAGTAGCCTTGCCAAAAAAAGTGCCAATAAGAACAAACCAGATGAGAGGTCTTATTTAATAGTGATAGAAAAATTTTTCCAATCAATCAATCCATCAATGTCTTATGTAGAATTTTTAAGCGGCCTAATAAGAATGTTAAATGAAAGTTTTGTCGCTTTTTATCAATCCAACACTATAAAAAAACGAAATGGCTTGACGGCTTTGAATTTCACAGATATTCTTTCTCAAATACCATCCCAATCACCCTCATCTTCCAGCACATTGGAAAAAGAATTTCAAAACTGTTTGAACGAGTTAAAAGCTCTTCAAACGCCTGGTGAAATATTTATTGTTTTTCGGAATTGTATACTGGATAATTTGAAAATGGCACACCTTTTGTTACCGGGTTTGTTGCTGTTCAGTCTTCAATTAGGTACCGATCAAATGAGAGAAACGTTTGCTCAAAATTTTTCATCAACAATCAAGCAGACTTTTTTAAATGACTCGAAAATGTTCTCACCAGGCAATGAGATGGGTCATATTGCCTCCGAATTATTCTGCCATATTTACGATTATTTAAAACGATGGCTGGCTATCAGAAAACATTCTCATCGCGTTCTTATTCGATCATTAATAATTCGAAATCAGGTTCTAAAATATGATCAAGAATTTCATGGTGTATTTCTTATCTTGAATCGAATAGATTCGGTCAACATGGCTCGATTAGCTTATCATTCCACCAACTATTGGAAAGCTTTGCAATATTTGGAATCAGTTCAAGATGAAATGCTCAATGATCAGGTGTCGGAGGTGGCACGTTCTAGTTTTATACTTGATAACATGTCACTGTACTATAAAATTTATTATGCACTTAAGGATCATGATTCAATTAAGGCTTTGGCTTTAATCATTGATTCTAATAATTCATCACCGTCGATGGATCATTTCTTTCATTGGCATTTGTCTTCTGAAAATCATTCAGCTTCGGCTGATCGGTTGGCTCATGCCTTCAAACTTTCACATTGTTTATCGTTGTTTAATCAAAATAAACAAGAAAAAAGTCTTCCTGAATTTGAAATGAAAAAATTTCATCTTTGGGACTCGGGGTCAAACGATTGGTTATCGTATTTTAATGATGATATTTGCGAAAAATCTTCAACTAATTTGAATCGTTGGTCAAATGAATTTGGCCCCGAAAAAGTATCATCGTTTTTGTTATCATTAAATACAATTTTAGATCCTTATCAATCACGCTTATCAAGTATAAGTTTTTCTAATGGAATGGCTAAAATTCTAGAAATGATGTCTCAAAAAAAGCCATTGTTTCATGTGGATCAGTCTTTGAATGAACTACGACATTTAGCTATGATTCCATTGAATGCTTCATTGCTATCCAATTTAAATACATCCTATGCACGCTCGCAACAAAGTTTAATTGATCTGCATTCAATTCATGATGTTCAACAGTTCATCACCACTATTTATTGTCCAATTCTTCAAGATAACTATGAAAACGTTTCTCAAAACAATTTAGAATGGATTAAAGAGAAACTTGATCATTTAGTTGGTGAATGGCGTCTACGGAACAGTCTATTACCATCCGGTATGGCGCAACAACGTTTGCTTGATGTGCAGCAGTCGTTGATCAATTTACTCAGATTTTACATCAATCAGAGCCAACAGCAGAGTCAAAAAATTTCGAAATTGACATCCGTTCATTTGTTTCGATATTGGTGTGAATCGTTGGCCATTGGTTTGAATGGTGGTTGTTTAGATCGGGCCTACGCATCATTTTTGGAAGCTAATCAGTTGTATCGAAGTTATTGTGATATTAAACGGAAACAACAATCCATACAATTTGTCAATCAAACCGAGCAAATCGATTTCATTTTGAATGGGGCGAAAATTTGTTGGATCAAGAAAAATATTCGACCAAGTAAGAACATATTTTTGATTGCACATTTTACGTAATTTGTTTATTTTATTACAGTCTGTTTCAAAATGTTGAAAACTGAGCTTGATGGCCGATTCACTCAAATAAAAAAATTTTGCTTGTTAGAATCGTTGAAAAACACCATTCTCAATGAATCTGATCTCATTGAAATTAACAATTCTTTTTCGTTGGGTTTAACCTCTAAACAGATCTTGCAAATGACTTCTTCATTTCGACTACCAGAACGAGTATCCAAATCCGTGTCGTTGTTTGAATCTTCAGATCCATTTTTATCTTCATTAGAGGGGATTGATTTGCAAACTTTGATGAATTATAGCCGAACACAGTTGACATATGCCCGGTA
The DNA here is from genome assembly GCA_034190945.1 of Octodonta nipae. Lineage (NCBI taxonomy): Eukaryota > Metazoa > Arthropoda > Insecta > Coleoptera > Chrysomelidae > Octodonta > Octodonta nipae. Next base: position 89,669 of record JAVLUE010000160.1, read on the forward strand.
TTGTGACGATGGGAAAATGTTGAATTCACACGCCATGAAAATTTTGTACAAATCAGTGACTATTGCTTGTCCACAATGGGAAGATGGTCATTTTCGCTTGGCCATGTTCTATCATAGATTACAAAAAGAATATCACACAATGTCTTGCATGATGACTGTAGGCAACAATAAATTCTCACAAGTCTCTCAACGACCTGAAGATTCAGCCGAATTGAAAGTCCATGTTATTAATTCGTTATGCGAATCGATTTCGTGTGGATCATACAAATATGTTTCTCAATCTTTACCAATATTGTTCAATGTTTTGGTGGATCTTGGATATGATCTTATTTATTTCGATCGTTCGGCCAATCATGCCAATGCCAGTGTTCAGAAAAAATACTTGGAAAAACTGGTTTATCGTTCGGTGCTTTCAGTTTCGAAAATGTCCGATACCGTTAATTCAGCTTTACTGTTTTTTGTTCTCGATTTTCTTTTCACACATTTTCTTCATCAATCGGAACCAATCTCTCAATTGTTTTGCCAATTGTTGATCAAGTTGATTGCTGATTTCCCTCAACGCATGGCCTGGCTCATGGCTCGATCGGTCAATTCACCTCGGCAGCGCGGAATAAAATCAAAAGAATTGGTTCGATTGGCTTGCAAATCGAAACCAGAATTGACTGAATATTTTGAACTTTTTACAAACTTTACGACTAGCATTATTGCCTTGTCTCGACACAAACCAGCTCAAAAGCAAAGTTTCTTCATGAAAAAACCTACAGAAAAGAATTCAAACGGTCTGGAAGTCAACCTTCGTACTGTAGCTCCCAATTTGATTCGTTCGTTGGAAAGTTTGAAGCATCATGATAAGTATTTTTTCATTTTACCATTTCAAGAATTTTTGGAGATCTCTCTATTGAAATTGGAACGTTTGGCAGATCAAGATCTATTTAAATATTTCTATAAAAAATTATTTATCTCTGAAGTTGAACATCAAGTACAAATTATAAAATCGTTGCAGACTCCCAAAAGGTTGACATTTCTGTGTTGCGATGGAGTCAAACGTATTTTGCTGTGCAAAGCTGAAGATGATTTACGTAAAGATCGTTGTATGTTGAACTATTGTAATCTGTTCAATCGATGTCATCGTGGTTCAATCGTGCCGATTGAAGTATTAGAAAATATTGAAAATTGTTTGGATGTTGACCCGATGGCCGAATCATTGATTTGGTCTAATCGTAGAAAAAATCCTTTGAGTATTCGTACTTATTTTGTCACTCCTCTATCCGATTCGGATGGTGTCATCGAATGGCTACCAGATTTATTGTCGTTCAAGTCTATTGTCGAAAATCAATACTCTAAAACTCGCGAATCTCGAAAATTGTATCAAACAGCTAAATTGGATTTTATCAAACTTTTCATGAAATCTTCCACCAAAGAGAAACGAATCGAAAAGTTTTTAGCATATTTTCCGTCATTCCAGCCTCCCACGGCACAACAATGGTTTTATGAACAGTTCGCTGATAGCTATTCATGGTGGTTAGCCAAACGGAACTTCACTCGAACATCAGCGGTTTTCTCAATTCTTGGCTATGCTCTTGGTTTGGGTGATAGGCATTCGGAAAATATGATGCTCGATCCTTATTCTGGTCAAGTGATTCATGTGGATTTCAATTGTCTGTTCAACAAAGGAGAAGAGTTTGCTGTACCGGAGTGTGTACCGTTCAGGTTGACTCATAACATGGTATCAGCGATGGGCTCATTAGGTCCCAATAGTTTGTTTCGATCAACTTGCGAAGACGTTTTTCTCGTTTTACGCCAATATCGTCATCTGTTTGCCTGCGAAGTGAACATTTTTTTGCACGACGTTTTTGATGAACTAGTCATTTTGGCTAGAGGTCAAAATTACATTAAAGAAGAGGTAATCGAGTCGTTTTTCTTTTTCAAAAACTTGAAAAACTTTTTATTAGTCAGAGAAACTTGTTTACAATGTTGAGTGTCGATTATTGGGCATCACCACTCGATCACCAGGAAAGAGAATTTCTAAAGGAAAAGTTTTGTCGGTTTGTGGTCAAACTGATTACGTTATTAAAGAGGCTACTGATCTCAACAATTTGGCCGGTATGTACCATGGCTGGGCTGCTTTCTTATGAACAATCTTTTTTTAAAAAAATCATTCGAATCAATTTTTTTTATGAACCAACTTTTCAATTAGTTTTTTTAAATTTAATTTATCTTAAAAAAAACGAAGGACGTAAAAATTTTATTCAATTTTAGTTTTTTATCAAACTGATTGAACTGACTTGAAAGACACTTTCATGAGCGCCAGTGTAGCAGGTGAAAAAAAGGTCCCCTAAAAGTCACTAGCAAAAATAACTGTTTATTCAAAATTTTCTGGTTATCTGTGAATGTTGTTCAAGTTCTAAACACCCTGAACTGGCTGTACTTCTTTTTAGTTGAGCTGACTTAAATTGACGGTTGATTTTCTGTCAAACATGAAAGCTACTTTTAGAACTTGGCACTTTTTTTGTTTGAGTTCTAGATTTTTGCCAATTTTCAGGCTATAAGCAAGAAGATTTTCTTTAAAAATTAATAGAACAGAGTTTTTAAATAATGAATTTTTCTTAAAAACTTTGATAAAATCTCATATCATAAAATATTATAATTCATATGAGGATTTTTCGATACGGATTATTGATTTACGCCAGATGGCTTGTTGGTCATGGCACATTCTCGATTGCCAAGGTGTTCTCCGACGTCCATCGACAATGCTCCGGCACCACCACCAAACCCATAACCTTTGGGACCGAATTTACGACCATAACATTGTTTACACCAAAGAGCGTTGTCATGAGCGTTGACATTAGTCGAATCTAAACGCTTGCTGCATAGATTACATTTGAAGCAAGTTTTGTGCCATTTCTGTCCACCGGCCAACAATTCTTCGGCAGCATAAACTGGACGATTACAACGAAGACAAATGTTTGACATTTTTGATTCTTTAAAATACAGACACTGGGATAATAATCGACTGAATCAAGAAGGGAAGATGATGATAACCACCACTCAATCAATCTATCAAAATGAATTTTCCAACTTAAAAAACGATATTTATATGGAGGCTGTTTTGATCAATATTTAGTGATGATCATAGCTCAAGTAAACGTTCACTCCTCTTCATCAGAGAATTTTTGGGAGGAGATGGTTCGCTTAGAGTCAAGCTCTGGCTAATCACTTGATAGCTACATGAGAAGAATTGTTATCGATATTTCATTTAATCCTTCATTCAATTCATTTGAACGGATAAATAAATCCTGTTTGATTTGTTTTGGCTAAAATCCTTTCTCTTTCTCATTGATTCAAATTCCGCTTAGTTGAATCATTTGAATTGAAAAGAATTGTAGCTTCATTTGTGATGTTGTTTTCTCGATGGTGAAAAAGACACCAAACTCAATTGTTCCATTCAACAAGGGCGTTTTCATTTTTTTTTTTTATTGAAAAAGCTGAAGAATCGATTCTGTGTGAGCTATTGAAAAACTTACCACCACCCGCGGGTACAGTTAGTTTTCCGAGAATGAAAAAATGAAACAAATTGTTTTCAGATTCTAAAAATACTTTTGTTTGACACCAACGACTTTGAAATGTTGAAGGACTGTTGCTTGTTGCACTAAACATTGGCAACCACCGCCGCCACAATTTCATTGAATGAGAGACTTGAAATTTCACCTCGATTCTTCAAAGAAGAATCAAAGAGTAGTTTTTTCATTAAAAAAAAAAATTTTATTCATCATTTATCAATAGATTTAGAAATTCAGTCATTTATTATTAATAATCAAACACCATTTCTTCTCTTTTCATTTTATTTGAATTGAAAGAAAGAAAAAAAAACAAGACAAAAATTTTGAAAATAATTTAGAAAGAAGACAATCTGGTTTTTGTTTTTTTTTTTTTTGAATGAAAATTCCATCAGGTTAGGTGAAAAGATAGAATCGATTCTATCGATTGAGCTCATTTAAAAGGTTCGAAATGTTGGTGTTTGTTGAATGATTATTATTTAGAAGAGTTTTTTTTTAAAACATTTCAAATGGTTATTAATAATAATTGATTCTTTACATTTATTTATTTCATCAACGATTGTCAATAAGATTAGTTATTGACACCGGATGGTTTGTTAGTCATCTGTGACTCACGATTACCGAGATGTTCACCAATGTCCATCGACAATGCTCCGGCACCTCCACCAAAACCATAACCTTTGGGACCGAATTTACGTCCATAACATTGTTTGCACCATAAGGCATTGTCATGAGCGTTGACATTGGTCGAGTCCAAACGTTTGTTGCACAGGTTGCATTTGAAACAGGTCTTGTGCCATTTGTTACCACCGGCCAACAATTCTTCGGCAGCGTAAACTGGTTTGCTGCATCGTAAACAGATGTTTGACATTTTTTAAAAATGTTTTTTTAGGGTTTTGTTTAGTGGAAAGAAGTTAAGATTGTTTAAGCTGAAAAAAAATATTTAACAAAAAAAACTTTTAGTTAGAATTTTTTTTCAAAAGAAACACTTGGAGTTGGTTTTCTCATTTCTTTTTTCTCTTTGGTTGATTTTTGGCCAAAAATTGTGGTAGTGGTGGTAAGACAATCCTAACCGAAATGGGAGTTTTTTTTTTGAGTGAAAATAATCTCGAAAAATAGAGTTTTTCGTTTGTTTGTAGAGTGTTTGGTTTCTTTTTCAAAGCAGCTCAAGGTTGTTTTCAAGACTCCATTTGTTTGTTTGTTTGTTTTTTTTTTGGCACATCAACTTCGCCATTACCACCACCAAACCTCATGGTCGGTACCACTTACACAATTTTCACATTTATTTTTTCATCCAAATTCTTGGATGAACCAATCCATTTATTTCAAACAGAACAATATTTGAAACAATCTTCTTCTTGAACACGAACTGCAAAACTTGGAAATTTTCGAAAATGAAACACCAAATAAAAAAAAAACCATGAGAAGAAATGAGAAAACAACACTCCGCAAAAAGTTTCAGAAAATTTAAAGACACAAGAAAGGATATTATTCTGAAAGAAAATTTACCTTGGACCGAACGCTAGCACACACACACACACACACAAACACACACCAAATTCAACACGCTGAACGCAACAATAGATTCGAAGCAATTCACAAATCAACACAAGACACCGTTGAAGACGAATGAGATGAATGTCGGTCTTATTTATATGCACTCATTCAATTCTCTTTCTTCTTCTTGGCATTGGATGTGATAAGAAATTATGAAGAATGGGTGTGTTCATCTCATCATCATCATGTGTCCTTTTGGTTTTCTCCTACAGCGGAACCAGAAGAACTAGATCTTAAACAAAGCTAACAAACACAATTCTAAGGCAAAAAAAAACAGCCTAAAAAAAGACAAAACAACATCTATTTTTTTTTTCATTTGTTCTCCGATAAACCAGATAGATATTGAAACCAAACAAACAGATAGGATGGGATATGGGCGTCTATTCAAGTTGGCATGTCTCGTTGTTTTTACCGTTTTCTGTTTTTTTTTTTTTTTGGTTTCAAGACCGTTGTTATATTGAAAAAGATATCAAACAAGATAATCGGTCGGAAAATCAACTGACACAGTTTAGCTCTTCTTTTTTTGTAAAGGGACGTGAATGGAACTAATACTCCCGTTCCGAAATCGTGATCCACTATTCAAAAAGTTGAAAACTATCAAACAAAAACCTTCTTCTGTTTTTAAATTTTCAAACTTTGAGCCTTCTTTTCCCACTGAGGTGATTTCGGGTTTTTTTTCCGGGTTTCTAAATCGATTTAAATTGATGATGTGCGGGATGATTCCGCAACGAATTCAACTTGTTTGATCTATCCATTCTTCATGTTTTCTTTTTGAGAATAGTGTTTGGTGCTTCTAGTGGTGGTGGTATAATGAAAACTTATTTTTTTTGACAATATGCTAATAATAAAACAGTCAATGTGTCTATTCGGTGCCAAAAAAATGAAAGAAATTCCATAGAATGAGAAAGTTTTTAAATTTTTCTCATAAGAATCACTTCCACCAGTCGAAAAAAAATTCCATAAATTTGTTTTGAAAGTTGCACCAAACAGAATAGAAAATCATGCCATCTCTCAACCAATAAAAAATTGTCAATTTGAAGCCTTTCCTTTAACGAAATACTCGTTGAATGGGCTTAAAAGCAATTATCTGAGGCTAGTTTTTTTTCTTAAAGATCAAGTCAATGAATGTAGCCCTAGCGAAGGAAAACCACTTCAATGCTTAACCCATAAGAAAAATGGAAGAACCTTTTTGCAAAATTTCGAACAACTCCATTTGTTTAAGATAATTTATTTCTCTTTCTCAGATCAATTCTCAAGAAATTAAAATTCTTCAAGTTTTAATTGAGAATTTTTTATGATGAGAAATGATGCCAACCCGATCACCATCATAGAAGCAACACCGACACATTGCAAGTTTTCGTTTTTGGCATCCGTCCTCTTTTTTTGCTTCGAAAATTTGCAATCATCAAAATGATTTAACTGAAAACAAACGAAGCAAATAAAATAAAGCAGAGAATATTCTTCTTTCACTATACGTTTGTTATATTAACTACTCATTGTCTCTAGGTATTTCGTTGAATAGACAAGAAAAAACAAAATGAACAAATTTAGACATCTCTCTCGCTCTGAATCTATTTTTAAGCCAAATTTTAGAATGTTTCTTTCAAAGAAATATTCTAAAGATGCATTCTATAGAAAAAAAAAAATGATAATCTTTATGGTTGTGGAGAAATCTGTGAAGTATCTGATATGATCGAAACTGTTCCAATACTACCAATCTTCTATATGGTTTCTATTGATTTTCTAACCAGGTTTTCAACCTCCAATTCTTTGGTTTGATTATTGTAGAATTGAATGATGTGCTGGGCAAAAAAGCCAAAAATTCATAAATAGAACTGCCTTTTTTATGATTATTTTTAAAGTTTTGACAAACTTACGAAGCACACACTAGAAAAAAATTATGTCGAAGGACTCTTCTTGCCAATTGTTGAAAAAAAAAACAAACAAGAAAAACTGAAAAAATTGACGATTTTTTTTTTTGTTCTCTATTGAAAAAGTGAAAACTTGTTTGAAGGATTCTTTTATTGGAATTTTTCCCAATTAATTGCTTGTGTTGTTTGCCAACTATTTTCACCTTATCATGTTCTTGTTCTAGGTCTTGATTTTGTTGATGAAATACCTCAAAGAAGAGAAAAAAAAGCTACCGAATCAACTAAATTCAACCACCTTTTCATTTTAACATTTCCAACATCCTTTAAATGATAGTTTCCTTAAAAAAATTTTAAGGCCTAGAAAATGATTAATTGAAAAAACAAAAATGGTTCACATTAAGCTACGCAAGTTTGGTAACGGTTAGACCAAAAACCAGAACTATTCGTTTGAATTAAAAAAGCCACACTCTGGTTTGAGGCGTTTGTTTTGCGTGGGTTTTCTCAATGGCACGTACAACAATACGTTGATGTGCTCCATTTCTTGTCTTTCTCTTATTCTCGGGTCCTTGGAATAGTTTTGGTTCGATGCGTTTTATGTGGACGAACCAGTTTTCTTGCCTGTTATCTTAAGCTTAAAATTCATTTCATTTTTCTTGCCACTTTTTTGTTTGCTTGGTGTGTAGGCGTGATGGTGCCCATACACACACATATGATGATGACCAAAATCCATCTCTGTTTGAAGTCTATTATTACCACTGTAATGTTTCTGAAACTGTTTTCTCTTCCTATATATATCTCGGTGTGTTTGTAAACAAAAACAAAAAAAAAATCAAAAATTCAGTCAGTGAGTCAGGCAAGAAGAAAAGAGGTCTTCTAGCTTTTTTTTTTTTTTTTTTGGTTAAGAGAAGTTTCAGTGAAAGTTCAACGAACCATCGCATCCATATAAATCTGGTTCTTATTTTGATCATCTATCATCAGATAAGTTTGATAAATAGATCGATCGATATCATTTATTAATAAATTCTCTATTTCTTCCACTCACTCACTTTACTCATATATTGATCAAAATTTAATTGAAATTAAATATTGAATTTGATTGATTATCGATTGTTTATATTTTGTTTTTTTTTTTTTTTTTTGAACAAAAAATTGTTCAATAACTGATCACTTTTTTCTTGTGATGGGCGTGCTCCCAGGCGTGTTACATTTGTGTGACGACAGTTTAAACCCGAATCCAGTCGGTTAATTTAATGAGAAAACATTCTTGTTCATGGTTGTTGTTCAAGAGTGTTTGTTTGGTTGGTTGGTTGGTTGTACGATCATTTGGCTATGATCTTTGCCATTTTTTTCAATGAAGGCGACGCTCGCTCCTAAAAAGATAGAATGAAATGAATAAATAGGGAAAAGAAAAAGGGGAAAAAAACTCAATGCCGAAAGTCTCTCCATAACTGACGTACTTCACGATTCCCACCCATTGCCAACGACAAGATGACCCAAAGAATTTATTCGGAGAGAGAGAGAACACTAGAGAGCTAGAGATGGTTTCATCCTAGCTGGTATGGTCTATGGTTGCACCCAGGGCAAACTGACGTCACATGGATTTGATCTATTGCCGTATCTTGTGCCAGTGTGAGAGTGTGTTTGTAGATTTTCAAATAGAAACCCAAAAATAACAGAATATGACGTCATTCGTATATAACGTGTCTCTTTAATTTTGTATCTCACAAACTTTTTGTGTGTTTGTGTGTGTGTGTGACCCAGAAACAGAATGTTCTTGCTGTTATTTCAAGATACTTTGTTGTTGTAGAATTGAACATTCTTTCTCTCTCTCTTTTCTTGTTGTTTTGAGCGCTTAAAACGTTTAAAACAAGAAAGATATTTTTGGAAAATTTTTCTCTAAAAGAAAATGGCGAATGTTTGAATTCAATGTAGAAAATTTTTTTTGTTTTGTTTTTTTTTCTGAATGAATGCTTGAAAAAAAATGAAGAAACAGTCAGACTCATAAAAATCTGATTGGAAAAACAACATTATCAATATTCAAGATGAAAACTTTAATTAAAAGAAATTTTTTTATTTGTAAAAGTCCAAATGGTTTCGAAAAAAAAGCCACAACAACAACAATCGAATAAAATAGATAGAGAGTAGATAAGTAGATAAGCAAGTAAACGGTCAAAAAAAAACACTGACTGACTGACTGAAGAAGGGATGGTAAAAGATCCAAAAACAAGCTTTTTTTTTGTTGTAAATGGTCAAAATTCGGGTAGAAGTTTGAAAATTCGAGTAAAAACATAATTACAAAACGCGCGGGAAAACCAAAAGAAAAAACGGTATAATTTAAAATTTGTAAAATGGTCCAAAATGAAATTGTAGCAAAGTGTTTGGTGTTTTGATGATCGTTAAATGAGTGAGATGTGTGTTCCAAACTGGCATAATGTTTTATTAACAATACTAATCATTTCAACCAGAATGGCTGTTGATCACGGTATGGTGCACGGAGATGTGGCGGCACTCCAACTTCTTCCGAACGACGAATCGGTTTTTGCTTGTACGGTGGCAATGAAAAAACACTTGATGAACATTTTTTTGCATCATCTTGAATTTTAAAAGAGGACAGATCATTTTGGTTGATCAATGATTGTGGCGAAACAATTCCAACGCTGCCATTCATCAACAAAGAATTCAATTCAATGATCGAGCTGTTCTTACTGGTATTGGCTCCATTGATTGGCAATCCAATAGTATCGTTGTTGTTGTTATTCTCGACATTGGCCAATTCTGATGTGTTGATGGTCTCCACCGAAAGCAAACTACGGCATGACTTACATCGGGCACTTGGCGAATAAACCTCTTTATAGATTCGGCAATTATAACATGGCGATGTGGTTCGAGATGGTGGTGCTAAAATAGTTGACACCGATAAACGTTTTGCATCATCAGGATTTATTTTGACCAATAGGTTCCTTGTCGATGCTGAGGATGATCGTGAGATTGCCGATGCCGAGACTGATGAAAGACGACGAAAGTTATTGCCAAAAGTTGCTGTTGTAGAAGCAAGAGTAGACGATCCAAATGCTGAGTATGGTGAGTTGGAGTTTCGATTACGAGCACAGAATCGACTGACACGACGACGACGCGACAATCGTCTCGATTTCAGCGATGTCGAACGACGGTTTTTCGTAGCACTGTTTACATTGTTGTTTGGCATCAGCAATGAACTTTTCAAAATCGAATGATCAATCACACCGATCTTGTCTTTCTTGACGATCATCATCGGTGTCGAAGGACTGATGATCGACTCTTCATCAGATTTTGTTTCGCCATTCTGATCACAACACGAAGATGATTGATCATCATTGTTCAAACCAAAGCAAAGTTCACTGCTACCACCACTGCCATTGCCCGAACGTAAATCACCATTTTCCTTGTCTCGGCAGCAAACAGCCATACTGATCTTGTAGCCAAGCACACAAATCACCATGAATGCAATCTCTAAAACAATCTCGAAAACTTTTAAATCAATATTCGGTGTGATGGCGTGATGATTGCTATCGATCAAATTCGAGCGATAATTCAGGTCCAACATCTGCTCAGAATCATCGAATCCAATCTGAAATGATGAAGACCATTCACATCGGCGAATGTGTTTGTTCCAGTGTTGACCAAGTGGACAGCGGCAGCGTTTTGTTCGATTGGCTAGAATGAAAACGAAATTGTTCGATGATGATTTATTATTTGGTGAAATGGTGGTCGTCGTGGTGGTAGTTTCATTATTGGCAGTAGTTTTATTATTGTTGATTCGCGTGGTTGTAGTGGAGCTAGTTGATGGGATCAATTGGCGACAAATCAGATTGGCCGCGCATTGCTTATCTTCGTAACATGGTTGACCATAATAATGCAACGATGATCTCAGTAGAATATTCAACTCTGTCAATGTGCTTTGAAGTGTGGCAGGATCGTTACTAGTCACATCTTGCCTCATGCAACGCCAAACATAAATCGTTTGAATGTTTGACAACAACGACGGCGACGATGATGATGAAGATGATGAGATTGTTTGCTGTGATGGCGGCGAATTTTTTTGATGGCTATGATGATTGTGGTAATTATTATTATTACTATTATGATGGTGATGATGGTGAAATAAATCCATTTGGCCTCGAGTCTTCACCTTCAATTGGACACGTTTGAAGCCTTCTCCGCAAACGCACATTGATCGTCTTGTATCGCATCGACCATTTGCATCGTGAAATATTCTTATAGGATTGGAAATTTTCCCAATACAATCAGAATCCTTTTGACAATGCGGTGGTGGAAAGATGACACTTTTGGCTGGCATCATGTGACTACTATTCGATGTGATTGTAATGTTCATGTTGTTTGAAGAATACGATTGAGATGCTTTTGATGGTGATGAGGTGGAGGATGATGGTGGTTGATGCAAAAATGGTTTACATTCGATCGGGACAACAACATTCGATGATGCTATCAAAATGACCAACAAAAAAATGGTCATCGTGGTTTGATGTTGTTGGTGGCCAAACCTTAACAAAATGAAACGAGATCGAATTTGAAATAGTCTTGCCATCGATCTTATCATTCGATTCGTTAAATGATTTATCATTTTTGCTGATCTCAAAACAGTCATCATCACCAGGAGAACCAAAAAAAATTCACAGCAATGTTAAAAAGTTTGAAAAAATTTTTGTAAAATTATTTTTAAAAAAAATGAAGTTCTCTTCCAGGATGGATCACATCAAAATATCTTTCTTGGATCGTTTCAAATTAAATTCATGGTTGTCTGTACGGGCGCCCTGTTTGGTGTGTGTGTGTGTGTCAAGTTTCTTTTCACAAGTAATTGTGGTTTATATTCTTTTTGGAATTTCTGTACTGGCAGCAAGAAGTTCCAATTTGAAACAAGAATCTCAAGTCTCTCTAACAGATTCCAACAAGAATACTCTCTTACGAACCCTATAGAGTGAAAGCAAAGAAATCTTTCAACAGACGACACCAGAATTATATAGTCATTGTGGCTTTTTTTATCAAGAAGGACATTGACTTTTGGTTATTTAGGAAGACTTGTTCCTGGAACTTTTTTAAAAACATAGTAGCATGTATGAAAAACAGTAACCAATAGTTCTCTTGACTTGAAGATTTTTTTTTTGCGAATCTCCACCAGCCATAGATTAATATTCTTATTGAATCTTTATATCAAACAGAAGAATTCAAATTACGTTCCATTCAAAAAACTTCCGCGTTTGCGTTTTAAATGAAAATTTCTTTTTTGAGAGCTCGATTGTTGACGCAAAAAAATAGTTTTCTATTTGTTTTTACTACTTGTTCCAGAGAATCTAGGAAAAATTTTTTTTGAAGAAAAAAAAATCAGGAAATATTTGAAATCCATGATTTCTAATTGATGTGCAAAAATCAGAACTCCTTCAAAGTTTAATGCACTCAGAATCCTTTCTTTTGGAATCTCTTGGAATTTTTCTTTTCATTCAAAGTTTATTGGCCTAACTTAATGAAAGCCCATTCATTGAATTTTCAACAAAAGTTTCTAAAGAACTTTTAATCGAAAAAATTGAGTAGTTGAGATCTTCAAAAAAAATACTACAGTCAGGCCTCTCAAAATAAAACTAGTTTCAAAGAAAGTCATCGATGTATTAGGACGACTTTCATGTCGTCTCGTGGCATTTCTCTTGTTTTATAAAAATTTATTTAAACTGATCTCGGTATAATAGAAGAGGTTTCTACAATCTTATCAGGTTTATCCACAATAGTTAAAAATTCCAAAAAAGATGCCATTACAAATATTTTTTATTTTGAACCACTTTTTATGTGAAAATTTTTTGTTTTCAACATTTTAAATGTAATTAGTCTGTTTAATGACTATTTTCTTGAATGTTAAAATTCAAATTTCCCGCCATGAAGAAAAAAACTATTTAAACATTGCTTGGGGTTAACAGCGTTCAAACAGAGAATTAAATATAAAAAACAAACCCAATAGATCATCAAGTTACCTGTTTGGTTTTGTATTGTTTTGTTTGTTTTTTTTTTAAATGCGTCGTTTTTTAGATTTTTGGTTTTCTCAATCTAAGAAATCGCTTTTTACACCAAAATTCAATAAAAAATAATTGAAATTGAAATCAAAGAGTAATCTTATGATTTTGATCGAAGCAATGTCAACAACCATCAAACCACATTAAACAAGATCATTTATCAGAAAAAAAATCATGTGACTACTATCATCAACCAGAACAAGAAGAACGAGTTTTTTTACTTTCATTTGAAAGCCCGAATTCTAATCAATCAGAATTGCATGTTTTATAAGTGGATATTGAAGAATCCATGTAATAATGTGTATGATTTTTCTAAATCTTTCATTCAAAATCCGTGATCATTGACAAGATTGTTTTATAGAAAAAAATCAATTGTGATTAATCTATTCAATTTCCATTAACTGGTTGAGAAATATCGAAACATTTGTTTTGAGAAAACTTATTTTTTGGTTCTCAAATAGCGTTATGGATATTTTCCATTAATCATTGTGATGATTCATTCAATGTGATAATTTTTTTAAAGTCAACTTTCAAGTTTTAACAAGCAACTTCTGTTTGATTTGAATTGAAAACATTTTATTAAATTTTTTTTTTGGACAATTTTATAATCGTTTATTTTAAGAAAAACATTAGCTTAACAATCAGATAAAAACTCCTTATTTATCCTTTTTTATGAATCGATTACATTGAAGCATGGAGAGTACTATTTTTACCATCACCCCAGCAGCTATCAATGATTCAATTGGCTTAAATGTCAGCGATGACGCCTGCCTTGATGATGACGACGACGATGGTGATAATGAGGACGATTATGAGCATGGCTCACCTAGTTTAAGGTTAGTTTCAATCAAGTTGAAGTTTTATTTTAAAATTTGAACCACAGTCAAGAACCGATTCCTGCTTTTGTGAAACTAGCTAAACGTTCGAAACCACAAACAACATTAACAAACCAAATCGATTTACAAAATGAAAAAAATTTCAGACAGTCTTCGTCTTCGAATCGAAGGAGATCTTATTCATGTTCACCATACAAACAAAGTGTCGATCGAAAAAAAATGCTTAAAAAATTGGCTATGGCCAAAGCACGGAAACAAATGACCAGAACTTTGTCAGAAGAAAATTTGGTCGTCATTGATGAAGCCGATCTTTCTGAATCAAGTCAATGTAATTGTTCTTCTCCAAATCCTGATTGGACACGTTCCAAATTGGGACAGAAGAAATTTTTTGAAGTTTCATCTTTCCAATATGAAGGACTTGACTATGATACATGCGAAAATATGATTCATCTGTATGAAGAAAAATATCGTGATCAATGGTTGTCGCCTTCACAAAATATTCAATCATCAGCGTCAACGGCAACTAGACTTAATAGATTTTGGCTAAATATAAAAAATCGATTGGAACAGTTTATTACTCAAAAATTGGAATTTTGGCGCTGGTTAGTCATTTTTGTGATTGGCGCTTTGACGGCTTTGACTGCTTGTTTCATTTTATTTTGTGTCGAAACATTGACCAACTTCAAGTATTCAAAACTGATGGCAAGTTTTTTCCAGCAATTTCATGATTGTATGATAATTAATCATTTTTATAGATTTTACTTAACCAAATCAATCAACATGATCATCCAACTGGTCAGTTGGCTAAAGTCTGTGGCTTGTATTTGTTGAGCAACGCCATTCCAGTATTGCTTGGTTCATTATTAGTGACATTTGTGGCGCCAATTGCGGCTGGTTCCGGTATTCCTGTCATTAAATGCTACTTGAATGGTGTCAAAATTCCTGAAGTGGTTCGAGTTAAAACGTATCTGGTCAAAATGATTGGGGTGATCGGATCAGTAGTCGGTGGCTTAGCCTGCGGTAAAGAAGGTCCTATGATACACTGTGGTGCAGCGATTGCGGCCGGAGTATCTCAAGGCAAAAGCACAACATTTAATATTGACTGGCTTCGCCGATGTTTGATAAAGTTTCGAGAAGACCATGAGAAACGAGATTTTGTCTCAGCCGGTTAGTAAATTAAAAAGAATAAAATTTCAAATGGTGAAAAAAATATATTTTCAGGAGCCGCAGCAGGTGTGGCGGCCGCTTTTGGCTCGCCTCTAGGTGGTGTTCTTTTCTCTCTTGAAGAAGGAGCTTCATTTTGGAATCAAATTCTAGTTCTAAGAATTTTTTTCTGTTCGTTAACGGCATCATTTTGTTTAGATTTTGTAGTATCATTGATGATGAATCAAAAATTGAGCTCGTCAGGATTGTTGAATTTTGGAAAATTTGAAGACATTGAATATTCTTTATTTGAAATTCCTTTATTTCTTATTTTGGGTTTTTTTGGTGGTCTAACAGGAGCATTGTTCAATCATCTCAACAAGAAAATAACAATTTTAAGGATGAAATATTTCAAAAATCCTTGGATTCGATTGATCGAAGCAGTGACGGTTTCAATGGCCACAGCCGCTATTGGTTTCTTATTATTAATTTTGTTGAGCGAATGTTATTCATCAAAAACAGAAGAAACTGCTTTTCCAGTAACTTATGGTTGTCCTGCTGGACAACACAACGTAATGGCCGCTCTTTGGTTCAATACTCCTGAATCAACGCTGAAAAACTTGTTTCACAATCAGGATGGCGCCTGGAATG
The DNA here is from genome assembly GCA_034190945.1 of Octodonta nipae. Taxonomy (NCBI): domain Eukaryota; kingdom Metazoa; phylum Arthropoda; class Insecta; order Coleoptera; family Chrysomelidae; genus Octodonta; species Octodonta nipae. The sequence goes on from JAVLUE010000160.1 coordinate 105,340, forward strand.
GGCGAACATTGGCTGTATTTGTTGTGATATACTTTTTTATTTCGTGTGTCACCTATGGTCTTTCAGTTTCTTCAGGTCTTTTCATTCCGGGTTTGATGTTGGGTGCTGCTTGGGGCCGTTTATTTGCCATCTGTGTCAATTACTTCTATCCAAACGTTTCGTGGAATCACGCTGGAAAATGGGCTTTGATTGGTGCTTCATCAAGTCTTGGTGGAATTGTTCGAATGACCATTTCATTAACTGTAATTTTAATCGAAACGACTGGAAATTTAAGTTTTGCTGTTCCCATCACCATCACTGTTTTTACAGCAAAATTTTTTGGAGACAAATTCACCGAAGGCATTTATGACATTCACATAAAACTATCGGGTGTTCCATTTTTGGGTTGGAGTCCACCAGCCGATTCAAGTCGAATTTATGCTTCTGAATTGATGGCTCGTTCTGTTGTAACGTTGAAAACTACTGAAAAAGTTCAAAACATTCTTCAAGTCCTGTCTTCGACCACATACAACGGTTTCCCTGTTGTTGATCAAGACTTTTCCACTGTACACGTGCAAAAGTACGGTCGTTTTCGTGGTTTAATTCTTCGTTCTCAATTGTTAGTTATGCTGAAGGCTCGTATTTTTAATGAATACTCCACCGATGCTCGTGATGAATGGAAAAACCTCAGTACAATTTTTCGTAGCTCTTATCCTCGCTACCCAAAACTGGATGAAATTCTCAATAGTATTACCGATGACGAACGTCGAATGACATTGGATTTAAGGCCAGTGATGAATCCCAGTCCTTACACTGTTAGCCATGCGGCATCTCTCTATAAAATTTTCCGTTTGTTCAGAGCTCTTGGTTTGAGGCATATCGTTGTGCTAAACGATTTTAACGAAGTTGTCGGTATGGTCACGCGTAAAGACATCAGCTTCTTCTGTTCGACACATTAACCATCAGTTTTCAATTGAAAATTTCTTTTTTTTTTTTTGAAAATTATTTTTTCTTTCTTATTATCGATCGACTTTTTTAAAGTTATTAATAAAATTTTTTTTGCCATAAACAGTGGCTTCTCATGGTGCTGATAAACTAACAAGGAAAACTCTTTTTTCAAGAATTTTGCAATTTTTCAAAATCGGCAAGGCTATAGTCAGCGATTTTGTAATTTTTCAAAAATTTTCGATTTTTTCAAAATCGGCAAGGCACCGATAAGCTCAGCAAATTCATGAAATTGAGTTCACCATAAACTATTATAGACTTTCTTTCTGTAGCTGTACTAGTGCTGATACATTGAGTTCACCATAAACTGATTTTTCTTTAGCTGTACTATCTGATAAACTTGGTCATCACCGATAAGCTCAGCAAATTCATGAAATTGAGTTCACCATAAACTAGCATAGATTTTTTTACATATAAAAAGGACGATGTTTCTTTTGGTGAAACCTTCACTCATTGATACTCACTGATATTGATTACTCACAGTAGACCACAGTCCATTTGTTCAATTGAATTTTTTTATAATAATATATTTTTTTGAGTTATTGTTACAAGTCTCATGTCTTGTCCTGTGTTTTTAAAACTGAGTAAGCATAGATTTTTTGTTATAAAAGCTTTTAATTTTCTTCCTTTTTCTTTCATTAGATTTTACCAACGGTCGAGAGAACATCCAAAACGGAAAAAACACTGATTTCAACTTGTAAAAAGTATGTTTTTTGAATAATTGTAATATTTAAATTTAAATTTTTTTTTTTCTATGTTTATCAACACATTTTTTCGTGAACTTGTATACTGCGAGCCATTTTTGGACTACCTGCTGCCGATTCGTGGTGTTTCATCATTTGGCTCGGTGCTGCATTGGTGGGTGGGTGGGTGCAGCACCATGGGTTTCCCGGCGTACCCGAAACGCCGAAGGTTGCTGCATAGGTGGGTGGGTGGGTGCAGCACCATGGGTTTTCCGGCGTACCCGAAACGCCGAAGGTTGCTGCATAGGTGGGTGGGTGGGTGCAGCACCATGGGTTTCCCGGCGTACCCGAAACGCCGAAGGTTGCTGCATAGGTGGGTGGGTGGGTGTATGCAGCAACATGGGTTTCCCGGCGTACCCGAAACGCCGAAGGTTGCTGCATAGGTGGGTGGGTGGGTGTATGCAGCAACATGGGTTTCCCGGCGTACCCGAAACGCCGAAGGTTGCTGCATAGGTGGGTGGGTGGGTGTATGCAGCAACATGGGTTTCCCGGCGTACCCGAAACGCCGGGAAAACTCGCCCCCCGTCGGGGGGCGAGTAAAAATTAGAGAGAGAGGAGGAGAATGAGAAAAAGAGAGAGGGGGGCGCGTGAAAATTTTTGAGAGATGGAAGGCATGAAAGAGAGGGAGTGAGAGCGGGGGGCGTGAAAATTTGAGAGAGAGAGAGAGAGGGAGAGATAGAGAGGAGAGAGAGAGAAGAGAGGAGAGAGAGAGAGAGAGAAGGGAGAGAGAGAGAGAGGGAGAGAGAGAGAGAGGGAGAGAGAAAGAGAGAGAGAGAGAGAGAGAGGGAGAGAGAAAGAGAGGGAGTGAGAGAGAGGGAGTGAGAGCGGGGCGCGTGAAAATTTGAGAGAGAGAGAGAGGGAGTGAGAGAGGGAGGAGAGAGAGAGAGGAGTGAGAGAGGGAGTGAGAGAGGGAGTGAGAGAGGGAGAGAGGGATATGCCACACTTACCACACTTTCTACACTATTTAATACAGTACTAAATAGTGTATTAAATAGTGTATTAAATATTAAATAGTGTATTAAATACAGTATTAAATAGTGTATTAAATACTGTATGTGTATTAAATAGTGTATTAAATACAGTATTAAATAGTGTATTAAATACTGTATTAAATAGTGTATTAAATACTGTATTAAATACTGTATTAAATAGTGTATTAAATACTGTATTAAATAGTGTATTAAATACTGTATTAAATAATTAAATAGTGTATTAAATACTGTATTAAATAGTATTAAATACTGTATTAAATAGTGTATTAAATACTGTATTAAATAGTGTATTAAATAGTGTATTAAATACTGTATTAAATACATTAAATACTGTATTAAATAGTGTATTAAATACTGTATTGAATAGTGTATTAAATACTGTATTGTATTAAATAGTGTATTAAATACAGTATTAAATACTGTATTAAATACTGTATTAAATAGTGTATTAAATACTGTATTAAATAGTGTATTAAATACTGTATTAAATACTGTATTAAATACTGTATTAAATACTGTATTAAATACTGTATTAAATAGTGTATTAAATAGTATTAAATACTGTATTAAATAGTGTATTAAATAGTGTATTAAACTGTATTAAATACTGTGTATTAAATACTGTATTAAATAGTGTATTAAATACTGTATTAAATACTGTATTAAATACTGTATTAAATACTGTATTAAATAGTGTATTAAATACTGTATTAAATACTGTATTAAATAGTGTATTAAATAGTGTATTAAATACTGTATTAAATACTGTATTAAATAGTGTATTAAATACTGTATTAAATACAGTATTAAATACTGTATTAAATACTGTATTAAATACTGTATTAAAATAGTATTAAATACTGTATTAAATACTGTATTAAATAGTGTATTAAATAGTGTATTAAATACTGTATTAAATACTGTATTAAATACAGTACTAAATACTGTGTATTAAATACTGTATTAAATACTGTATTAAATAGTGTATTAAATAGTGTATTAAATAGTGTATTAAATACTGTATTAAATAGTGTATTAAATACTGTATTAAATAGTGTATTAAATAGTGTATTAAATACTGTATAAATACTGTATTAAATAGTGTATAAAGTGTGGCATATTCAAAAATGGGAATGCTCCCTCTCCCTCTCCCTCTCCCTATTAAATACTCCCTCTCCCTCTCCCTCTCTCTCTCTCCTCTGTATTCAATAGTGTATCCCTCTAGTCCCTCTCTCAGTATTCTCTCAGTCCCTCTCTATTAAATAGTCCCTCTCTCAGTCCCTCTAAATACTCAGTCCCTCTCTTAAACAGTCCCTCTCTCAGTCCCTCTCTCAGTCTCTCTCAGTCCTCTCCTCTCCCTCTCTCTCCCCTCTCTCACTCCCTCTCTCTCTCCCTCTCTCTCTCCCTCTCTCTCTCCCTCTCTCTCTCTCTCTCTCCCTCTCTCTCTCCCCTCTCTCTCTCCCTCTCTCTCTCTCCCTCTCTCTCTCCTCTCTCTCTCTCCCCCTCTCTCTCTCTCCTCTCTCACTCCCTCTCTCTCTCCCTCTCTCTCTCTCTCTCTCAAATTTTCACGCGCCCCGCTCTCACTCCCTCTCTTTCATGCCTTCCATCTCTCAAAAATTTTCACGCGCCCCCCTCTCTCTTTTTCTCATTCTCCTCCTCTCTCTCTAATTTTTACTCGCCCCCCAAACGGGGGGCGAGTTTTCCCGGCGTTTCGGGTACGCCGGGAAACCCATGTTGCTGCATACACCCACCCACCCACCTATGCAGCAACCTTCGGCGTTTCGGGTACGCCGGGAAACCCATGTTGCTGCATACACCCACCCACCCACCTATGCAGCAACCTTCGGCGTTTCGGGTACGCCGGGAAACCCATGGTGCTGCACCCACCCACCTATGCAGCAACCTTCGGCGTTTCGGGTACGCCGGGAAACCCATGTTGCTGCATACACCCACCCACCCACCTATGCAGCAACCTTCGGCGTTTCGGGTACGCCGGGAAACCCATGTTGCTGCATACACCCACCCACCCACCTATGCAGCAACCTTCGGCGTTTCGGGTACGCCGGGAAACCCATGGTGCTGCACCCACCCACCTATGCAGCAACCTTCGGCGTTTCGGGTACGCCGGGAAACCCATGTTGCTGCATACACCCACCCACCCACCTATGCAGCAACCTTCGGCGTTTCGGGTACGCCGGGAAACCCCGTTCGTTTTGGATGTTCTCTCGACCGTTGGTAAAATCTAATGAAAGAAAAAGGAAGAAAATTAAAAGCTTTTATAACAAAAAATCTATGCTTACTCAGTTTTAAAAATAAAAAACCAAACATGAGACTTTTAAAATAATAAAAAATTCATTGAACAAGTGGACTGGTGTGTTCTACTGTGATCAATGAGTGAAGGTTTTCACAAAGGAAACATCGTTTTTTTTGTATGTTTTGGATGTTCTCTCGACCGTTGGTAAAATCTAATGAAAGAAAAAGGAAGAAAATTAAAAGCTTTTATACAAATAAAAAATATGCTTACTCAGTTTTAAAAACACAGGACAAGACATGAATAAGACTTGTAAAATAGAAAAATTTATTAAACAAGTAAACTAGTGTGGTCGACCGAGTTCTATGAGTGAAGGATTTCACAAATGTATGGTAGTTTATGGTGAACTCAATGTCATCGATTGAGCGAAGCTTGTCAGTGGTGAACAAGGTTCACTCATTACAGTACTAATAGATATACTATCGATATTTCAATGCGGAATAGAAAGATTCACAACAGTATTTGGTTCCATAATGAACCGGCTATACTCAATTTTATTTTGAAGTCACAGAGCAGGGCTCGTTTGATCTCTCGTTGAATCTCAAATTCTGTTTATTCAATAATAATTATACTATTTCTACAATGCATGAAATTTATTTAGACAACTTTAAATATTTCAAAAACTTTCGATTTTTTCAAAATCGGCAAGGCTATAGTCAGCTAGGGCAGTGATTCTTAATCTTTTTTTGTACTGAACCGAACAAGTATATCTCCCATTATTCCGCTATGGCTTCAATCGATATCGACGGCCCGATAAAGATCTGTGGACCTGCGGTTGGAGACCACTGATCTAGGAAACGCAAATCATAAACACTGAGAGCCTCAGCGATAGAATATTATTTTTCACCAATGTAATTTAATGATTGATAATATTAAGTTGAGAATAAATATTTTTACGCTCAATCAGTTTAAACTAATCTTAAAAAGCTCATTAATGCAATATTCATAATTCAGTAATTTTCAATTCAAAAGAACATTTTAAAAATAAGAGTATCTTTTAATTGACTGACTAACATCATGATTAAGATGCACTCCGTTTTTCGACTTTAAGGTAAATGCTTTTTGGAGATAGTATATTGTTGCTTTGATAAAACTGTGCCGGAATCTGAGCAAAAGATAAAAAATCAATCAATTGTTTTTTTTTGTTTAAAATCTCACCGTTGTTCGATTGCATACACTAAGATGATAACAGCGGACAATCTGTAAAACCGCCAATTTTACTTCTAACAATCCAAGATTTTTCGCCACACAGTTTCTAGGACCTAGTCCAAAAGGAAGATAAGCATATTTATGATAAGTGGGGTTATCCAAGAAACGCTCTGGCTTGAAGGCATATGGTTCGGGCCATTGCTTTGGATCATGATGTATTGAAAAAATTGGTATGGTGATCATATCACCTTTGTGAACTTCAAATTTTACCTTCCCATCATCTGTTTCGAATGTCATTTGAGTGTTAGCTCGCCGTTCGACTTGCGGTACTGGAGAAAATAATCGAAGTGTCTCGTCCACAACGGCATTCAAATATTTAAATTTGGACAATAAATCGATTGTCACTGATTCGATTGGATCAGGCTGGTGTTCTTGGTTCTTTGAAAAGCTTTCTAGATTCACTGTGATTTCATCGTACAATTTTTCTTGAGTTTCAGGGTTAAGAGCCAAATTGTAGCAGCACATTGTTATCGTTGTCGCCGTGGTATCGTATCCGGCCATAAAAAAGAACACACACTGTGCCACCATCTCATCACGAGTGATGTATTTGGAGTTCTCTTTTTTTTTGTCATTTCCATCCACCACTGTTTCAAACTCTCCACTAGTCTCGGCTTCGAGCATCAATTCTACAAAATCCAGAGCTTTTTTTTTATTATTAGTGTCTTTGATTCGATTGAAGTAATCTCTACGTTTCTGTTCAATAATTTTACACGATGATTCTTTGAAAAACTCAAATGGACTTCGATTGAACCGAAAAAAACGACCTAAAAATGGAAATTTCAGAACAGCTACAAACAAAATCACTTCATGTAGTTTAAATTCTCGATTGAAAATTTTTACAGCATTCTCTACGAAAGCATTGTTTCTTTGATTCAACGAATTTATTTGAACTCCAAACGCTGTTTTGACAATTGTGTCCATAGTGAAGGCTCCTACCAAACGTTTAATATCTAAAATTTCACTTAAAAAATAAACAGGTGGTTAAAGGAAAAAAAAAAATGAAAATTATACTTTTCTTGAATGGCCGAATCAAAATTTCTAAGCAACGTTTTTAGAGTTTCATCGATTAGCGGTTTCATTAGTCGCATTTTACCAGAGGTAAAGGTTGGAGTAACGATTGAACGCAATCGTTTCCATTGTTCATTTTCAGTAAAAAGTAAAATATGGCTTAAAACTTTGTCTTTGAACGGAAAGTTCTGCAAAAAAAAAAAAAAACTTTAAAATCGAATACGATCTCTGACCAATAATTTTTTTAGATAATAATGTTTGTGAATTTTACGTACTCTTCGGTTGATGAAGTTTGTAAACTCTGTGCTGAGCACTTGCTTGATGATTTCATACTGGCCAACAACTATCGTTACCGATTGATCACTAATATCGAAACCAAAAACTCGACTTGGGTGTTTTTGAAAAACTTCATCAATTTCAGCCTCTCGGCGTTTTCTTTTCCAAAACAACCAGAACGGCGAAACGATTCCGATGTATGGTACTCGGCGTTTTTTATATTCAATCAAATAATTCCATTGTTGGTATTTCTTAAAACATTGCCAAACAATAAAAATAATAAATGAAACCACGATACAATTGTTCCATCCCTGTTGATCATGGAAAAAGTTTTCAAAAATCATTTTTAAATATTTTAATTCGACTGTTTGCTAAAATAAGAATATTTATACTCAAAACTACATTGATTTTTTGTAAAAATATCAACGGAACTTTGTACTTTTGAAAAAATCAATCGAGCTTCAAATATCTTCAACTAATCTTAAAGAAACTCAATTCTCACAAAACCTCTTGAAATGACAGAAAAAAAATAGAGATAACTCAATAAATAGAAAGTTGTTAATTTTTTTTTATCTAAAAAAACCTTTTTTGATTTGTCTCATTACTAATACAAAAAATGTTTGTGTCAATGATGAAATAACCATGCAATATAAGAAACACTTACGCTTCTCTAACCATGACCATCTGCTTTTTCAATCACTTCACTACTGTAATAAATTGATACGATTTCAAAAGTGCGAAAATTTTGGTTGCCAATCGGTTCTCAATCTCTCCGATCGATAACAATATTCAATCGATTAAATGAGCCATTCAATAATAGAGAAATATTTTCAAAGATATGAAACTTTTTTTTTTTTAAACAAACAACCCATTGTATAGTATCAACATTGAAAAAGTTGGATGATGTTCAAATATTATTCTACAAGTTGATTACTGTTTCAATTTATTAGTAGTTAGTTTTAAAAAATTTTTTGTGTTTTTAAGTTAGAAATTTGAAACGGTTTTTCATCTTTATCCAACAAAACCGATCAGATTCGTTTATGAAAGTCGAGGAAAATGTTTTTTGGAGAAAGAGTGCCTAAGCGGTTATAAAACTCTAATGGAATCTGCCGGAAACAGAAAAATTTATTCAATTCAGTTTGATGAAAAACAATAAAAACTTTTACCTTAGTTTTTTCGCATGTAGTAAGATTGTAATTGCGAACAATATGCAGCAAGGCCAATTTCGCTTCTAAAAGTCCAAGGCTTTTTGCTACGCAATTTCTCGGACCCAAGCCAAACGGAAGATATGAGTATTTCTGATGAGCAGGCTCATTAAGAAATCTTTCTGGCTTAAAAGCATTCGGTTCTGACCATTGGTTCGGATCGTGATGAATTGAATAGATTGGTATGTTGATGATATCGTCTTTGTGAACTTCAAAATTAACTTTTCCATCGTCTAATTCAAATGTCATTTTATTTTTGGATCGTCGCTCAACAGATGGAAGCGGAGAATACAATCGAAGTGTTTCTTCAACAACCGCATTCAAATAAGAAAACTTAAACAATGAATCCATTGTAATCAATTTGATTGGATCAGTTTCGCTCTGATTCTCTAGAGCCAAGTTTTCCATGTTCAATGTGATTTCATCATAAAGCTTTTGTTGAGCTTCAGGATGAGTAGCCAAATTATAACAGCTCATCATAATAGTAACAGCGGTTGTATCATATCCTGCCATAAAGAACAGGACACATTGTGATAGCATTTCATCTTCGCTTATAAATTTAGATGAAGATTTCTCAACATTTTCATTTTTGAGAACAGTTTGAAATTCACCACTGACTTCGGCTTCAAGCATCAATTCGACAAAATCCAAAGCCTTTTTTCGTTGACCACAATTTTCTTTGATTCGTTTCATAAACTCCTTTCTCTTTTGTTCGATAATTTTACGTGATGAATCAGTGAAAAACTCTACCGGATTTTTGTTGAATCGAATAGTTCGAGGCAAGAATGGTATTTTACTAATCACAAACAACCAAATCATTTCGAATGTATTGAATTCTCTGGTGAAAATTTTGACGGCATTTTGAACAAAGGGGTTGTCAGTCTCACCCAACGAATCAACTTCAACACCGAAAGCTGTTTTTATTATCGTGTCCATAGTGTATGCTCCCGCCAAACGTTTGACATCGACAGTTTTGCTGAATAAAGGCACGATTGAGAAAAAACTTAACAATTCTATTTCTAAAATTTAAAGCTCACTTTTCATTGACAGTAATGTTGAAATTTTTGAGAAGTGTCCTCAACGTTTCATCTATCAATGGTTTCATTTGGCGAACTTTGGCCAGTGAAAACGTTGGCGTAATTATCGAACGCAACCGTTTCCATTGTTCATCTTCAGCAAAAAACAGCATTCTTTTCAAAACTTTATCATTGAAAGTAAATTTCTAGAAGAAAAATTTTGATGAAATAGTTTTCAGTGAAAAGATCAATAATGGGATATCAATCATAGGTAAACTTTACTAACTCTCCGATTGATAAAATTGGTAAAATCTTTGCTGAGAACTTGTTGAAGTATGTCGGGATGACCAACCGATATAGTGATGAACTTGTGTTCCCCTGTGTCGTAACCGAATATTCGATTCGAAAATTTTCCATAATGTTGATCAACTTCAATTTCTTGTCTCTGTTTGCTCCACATCAACCAAAAAGGCGATATGACTCCAACATAAGGCACACGGCGTTTTTTGTATTCATTCAAATACAACAACTGTTTGTACTGCTTGTAACATTGCCATAAGATAATGATGAACGTGAAAGCAATGCCAATATTCCAAACATTTAACTGTTGCTCATCGAGCCATTGCAAAATCATTTTGCTAGAGATGTTTTTCTTGCCGTTGATTGAAGTAAAATGACTTCATTTAGAATAATCAACTATGAAAACTTGTGAGTCTTATTCGATTATAAACATTATAAACAATCTTTGAGTTTTCAGAAATTAAACTCTGTGAATGGATTGAGGGGTTGAGTGAGGATACCGTTGTAATATCGATGATAAACAGCTATTTTATCTTTCCTTGAGCTTTGGCTGTGCGAAAAAAAAACTTTTTTAGCGTTAAAACTAATTTTTCGATCAGTTGATCATTGATTGAATTTTGCTAGATATTCATCTTTTTATAGGATTGTTGATTGGCTTGAAATTGATTTCGATGAAAAAAATTTATCCAACTTTTTTTCTAGTTTTAATACATTGACTACCATCGTGATGATATTCAGATTTAGAGAAAATCCATGATAGTAATTTTGTAACGAGTACACTTAAATAAAAGATTCAAGTGTGTACCACCAAGTGATGCACGACAGCTTGAATGCGTTGAACAAATTTTTCGAGTAGACCTGACTCGAATTTTTTTTTCGCTCAATGTCATGATATTTTCAAATAAAAATCATTCGAAAACATTCAAAATTAGACAGAAGCCATGGCGACATTGTTGGAGAGCAGAAAACATGCCATACTGAATTTTTCAGGGCCGATGACGGCTGTTGCCACTCCATACACTCCCGATGGGTTAGTATTAATTTTTAAATCATCATTGTCCCAATTTTTTCAATTTGATTTTCGGCTTAAAAACAAGTTCTATCGACTTGAAACAAATCGAACCGTATGCTCGGTATTTGACTGAGATTGGTGTTCGTGGGCTATACATTTTGGGCACCACTGGTGAATCTCATGTACTCACTTTCGATGAGAAACGTTCGTTAATTGAGGCTTGGAGCCGAGCGCTATCTCTGATCAAACAGAAACATGGCAAACGATTGTTATCGATTGTCAACATTACTACCATGGTGGTCAATGAGGTAATCGAGCTAGCTCGATTAGTCGAACAACATTCTGATTCGTTTGATGGTTTGGCTTTGCTACAACCAATCTATTATACTGCCAACGATCATCATCAATTGATTTCTTATTATAAGGAAATATTGTCTTCAACAAATCAAACAATGCCATTGTTGTACTATCACATTCCAAGTTTCACTGGTTCTCCAAAATGTGAATATTTTTTATAAAAGAAAATTTATCAAAAACTTTGTTTAAATTAAACGTTTTAAATGTTTCAGTCCAACTGGAATCTTTCATCGAGGAGGCGCTTGAAAAAATACCACAACTGGCCGCCATGAAATTCACTGATTCTGATGTAATTCTTCTATCGGCCATTCAAAATCGTTTCAAAAATCGATTCAAGGTGTTTTGCGGCTTTGAGCAGGTAAAGAGATTTCTTAATTTTTAAAACTAAATCAAAAACTAACCTTAATGTGTGCCTTTTTTGTGAACGAGACACTGTTGCCTTATAAATCGTTAAATGTAGATTGTGCCATTTGTGCTTCTTTTAGTTTCGAGTCTTGCGTTCGAAACTATATCGATATGTTGGAAGAGATGAATCGTGGACAAATAAAACAAGCCCAACATCATCAAAAAGTGTTGACCGAATTTGTAGCTGAACTTAATAAGAACGGAAATTTTTTTGCTTCACTTAAACAAAAACTGAATGAAACACTTGCCGCTAGAAATATCCATTTTGGTCAACCTCGTTCACCAATTTTGATAAAAAACAATTGAGCTTAAACCAAACTTTGAGAAGATCAGAGATTAGTTTTGAGAAATTGCGCTCTAACTGACGTCTTGAATGATAGACTTGATGATTCTGTAATTGATTAAAAATTTGTACTTGAAAATTGAAAATCAAAGTAGCCTGAAATTTATTAATAGTTGCATTTTCCAATTAACACAGTTTATCATTGAATAAATTTATGGCTCAATTGTAAAGAGTCTTTTATTAAAATTCAAGAAAAACACAAATTATTTTCTTTTGATTGTTAAACTTCTCGCCTGGAACTAAAAAACAAAGAACTTTCTATTGGTAATTTATTTTAATCTATTTCTACAGTAATTCATCGTTGAAGTAATAAATTGAGCGATTGAATAAATTTCTAATCAATGATCATGTTGAAAATATGTTTGAATGAAGAAAACAATTTTCTCAAACTGAAATTTTAAACAAAATAAAAACTTGATCAAAGAAATTTTAGATGGAGAATAATAAAGAATTAGAGAGAAAGTATATAACGCCATCCATCGATGGAATCGATCATCACCAAAATCATCAATCAACAAGATGATTTTTTTATCAATTATAAATCGTTGTTTGGTTTCAAATTTATCTTAATTTTTTCTAATCATTGATTTTTTTAATTTTCCATTTGTCTATTGCCAAAAAAAAAGTTCGTAACAAGAGCAAATATTGTTGAAAAGAAAACAAACAAACATAACGGAAAAGAAAATTTATAAAAAAAATGGTCATTTTCACAACTTTCCGACCTTCTGTTGCACAATTTTTTTTGACGACTATCAATTCTGGAGGTGGTATTGTTCAACATTTTCAACAAAGAGCTTTTTCAAAGTTATCAAAAAAAACCTACCAAAAGCTTCAGGTTGTTTATAAAAGTACTGATTTTCGTGCCGCAACCAAATTGGTAGAAACAGAATTGATTGACCCCAATGATCATCAAATTCGTGTGCGGAATATTTGGGCTGGCATCAATGCCACTGATATCAACATCACTGCTGGCCGATACCATCGCAACGGAACTCTTCCCTTTGATTTTGGAATGGAGGTTTACACTTTTTGAAAAACTTTAAATCTGAATTTTTTAACATAAAATTTCACAGGCTTTAGGTGTGGTCGATGCTGTCGGATCAAAGGTTCCAGAAAATTTATTCAAAAAAGAGCAGCCAGTACTTGTAGTTAAATTTCCAAACGGCGATGGTTTCTCCGAATACATTTACGCTGATGCCGATGAATTGTTCCCGGTTCCTGAATTGAAACCAGAATATCTGGTTTCTATTGTAAATGGGCTAACGGCCTCTATCGGTTTAGATAAGGCAGCTTCAGTGAAGAAAGGAGATAAAGTTTTAGTAACGGCGGCTGCTGGTGGAACTGGGCAAATTGCCGTTCAATGGGCAAAACACCGTGGTGCTTATGTGATCGGTTTGACATCGTCGGATAAGAAAAGTCAATACTTGAAATCATTGGGAACTGATGTAGTCATCAACTATCGAACTCAAGATCTTGACCAAACATTGAGAGAAAAATTTCCTGAAGGTATTGATGTTGTTTGGGAAACAATTGGTGGCGAGACATTCATCACCCTATCCAATCATTTGGCAATTCGTGGTCGTTTAGTAATGTTAGGCTCGACACCTACTTATAAGTTTAGTGGAATGAAAAAGGGTGTATCAATCGAAAACATTCAACTTCAGGTATTTGAATTTAATCACTTTGAAAAGTTTTCTAGAAATCTTTTTTTGAAGTTGATGCGCAAATCTCAATCATACGTTGGTTTATTATATGTACACTATCAAGAGCTTTTTCCCGAGTATTTGAGTGATTTGACTGAAAAAATTCATCAAAAGAAAATTAAGGCACGTGTTGAAGACGGCGACGATAGTGGAAAGTTTTTTGGTTTAGATCAGGTTTGGCGAGCCGAAGAATATCTGCACAGTGGCAGAAACATTGGAAAAGTTGTCGTTCAAATTCAACAAGTTTGAAAATTGCTTTTTTTGTTCTTTTTGTTACGATTTCTCGAAGGCAGATGGCAGGTTGTTTCTCTATTCAAGTTATTGGTTTTAGAATAAACTTTTTTTCTGTATCTTCAGTACCGAAACAGGCTTTCTCTCAAAAATTTGATGATCAAATTTCAGACCATTTCTATGAACAAAAACGGAGATTTGATTATTGTCTGATTTTAATAATCGTATGATATTTTCATCATTCTAAAAATTGTATCCTCGTCTTGCGGAGAGAAAAACCTTGACGATCTTATCAGCTTGAAATTAGTCGAATTGATCGAGTTTCATTGTAGAATATCACTTTTTCTTCTGCCACTACCACCAACAAATGAAACTTATGTATCGAGCGTTCTAAACAACGCAAAAGCGCGAGTTCAAAAATTAAAAAAATCTCAAAAAAAATGAGTAAACTTTATCGAAAACTTCAAGTGGTTGCTAAAAGTACCGATTTCCGTGCAGCTACTAAATTGGTTGAAAAAGAATTGGTTGAACCCAGTGAGAATCAAGTTCGTGTTCGTAACATTTGGGCCGGAATCAATGCTACTGATATCAACATAACATCTGGTAAATTTTTTCCCGATGCTCAATTGCCATTTGATATTGGACTTGAGGTAACCTTTTAATATTGAAGTTGACAATAATCAATTTTTTCATTTATAAATGAAGGCTCTGGGTGTGATTGATGTCATTGGAAGCAAGGTTTCTAAAGAGTTATTCAAAATAGACCAACCAGTTTTAGTGAACAAAAAAGCAAATTTGGACGGTTTTTCCGAATATGTCTATGCTGATGCTGAAGATATTGTCCCAGTTCCAGAATTGAAACCTGAATATCTTGTTTCATATGTCAACGGATTGACGGCTTCAATTGGTTTGGACAAAGCCGGACAAGTAAAAAAAGGCGAAAAAGTTTTGGTTACCGCTGCGGCTGGTGGAACTGGACAAATTGCAGTCCAATGGGCAAAATATCGAGGTGCTTATGTCATTGGTTTGACATCGTCTGAAAGCAAAGCTGAATACTTGAAATCGTTGGGAGCCGATCTAGTAATCAACTATCGAACTGAAAACCTCGATCAAACGCTCGCGTCAAAATTTCCAGGTGGTATCGATGTTGTTTGGGAAACTATTGGTGGCGAGACGTTCAAACTGTTAGCAAAGCATTTGGCTATACGAGGTCGTTTGATATCTGTGGGCAGCATCAGTAATTACAAAAATCAAAGCGTCAATCCACCTATTGAAAATCTACAGTCAACAGTACGGTTTAGCTTAACTTTTTGAATTTTTTTTGATTTGATGAGTGATTCTCATTTTTCTAGTTACGTGTCAAATCTCATGCAATAATTGGTTTTAGATTTAGACATTATCCTGAATGTATCAAAGAGTATCTCATCCAACTGATTGACATGATTCATAAAAAAAAATTGATCGCTCGAATCGATGATGGTTCCCAGACCAGTTCGGAAAATGAAAAATTTTTTGGTTTAGATCAAGTTTGGCAAGCCGAAGAACATTTGCATAGTGGCCGCAACCTTGGAAAAGTTGTTGTTCAAATTCAGCAAATTTAAAATCAGTTTGTTGAAAAAAAAGTGAAGGTACCATCATAAATGTATGAAAAAATAAACTCAATTTGATGAGAAGGGTTTTTGTTTTAGTTGAGGCTCGTTTTGAAAAATTATTTTATTCAATCATTTTTAAATTCTTGACCAATCAAGCTAGACATTATGAATCTCGTTCAATGGTTTTGTTCAGTGACAAGCATAACTGTGGCCAATTTTTGCCTCGACCCGCGTCAACCATCTCGATCTTCATCTGCTACGATCACAGACTTAGTTGATAAAAATTCCACCAAAATTGTGGCTCAGAAGGTATTGTCGTCAGAAGCAATAAGCAAAACACAAACTGTCGATCTGTTCACAAAATCCTTTGATTCATCAATAGAGAAAACTCAATCCAGAACAAAAGAAATTAATCAAAAGCGGAGTGAGCAATCTATAGAATCTTCAAACAGTAACAACCAAAGTATCGAATCATCTCAATGGACAACGATGAATCGATACGCCATGGAGAAATGGTCTAATACATTGGAATGGGTTCATACACACCAGTTCATTCAATCATGTTTCATTTCCATTGTTTTAGTCATGGTGATCATTTTAGTTTCATTCATTTTGATTCGCCATTTTTTCAAACCAAAAATTCACAATTCACATTCGAAATATCATTCAGAGCAACATGCGGCAGTTTTGTTGCCTGGAAGGAAAAAACCCGCACAAAATCAATGTATCATTGATGAGAGGTGTTATTTGTTGGTGCCAACTACCGAACAAAATTACACCACCGACGACTATACTGATATTGAATCTTGAGATAGTTTTTTTTTTTTTTAAGAAATTCTTTCTCTTGCATGTTTTTAATGTTTATTTTAATAAAAATAATTCTTCTTTGGCTAGGCAATGTTGTTGTGGTTGTTCCGATTTGAACTTAATAAAAATAAACTGAAATAATTCACGAATTTTTTTTTTGGTTTAGAGGATAACGCTGCCGCCTACCACTAATAATAACTTATTAGTGAAGGATGAATTCATCATCAATGGATGTGGATGATCTATTTTCTTGAAATGTCTTGGCTAAAATCCTTCTCGAACAAGAAAAAAAAAAAACAACAACCGACATCAATTAATCTTCAATGTTTCTCTATGAAATTGAAATTTTTTTGAATATTCGGAAAAAAATAGCTCCTTCTCTCTTTAGTCACGGGTGTTTAATATTTCCAAAATAAGTTTTGACAAAACTTTATTGGCTTGAATTGAGATTATTTTTCAATTTTAACGATTGTGATTCGGGGCTGATTACGAGTCAACCTCTGATTTTAAATGTATAGATGAATGAAGAATTTGCCATCATCATCAATTATGATGGTAAAGCAACAACAAAAAATTGAATATTTTCGGTTTTGAGATTTCAAGGTTTGTTTGTTTGAGAAAATTTGATCAAAAAACGAAAACACACTTAGTGAGAACCTCTTCTCACACTTTCAAAACATATAAAAAGACAACATTTTTCCATCGATTTCATAAAATCTCATCAGTTGTCTTTGTTTTGTTTTTTCTTCGAAAAGTGAATTCAACAAACATGTCAAACATTTGCCTTCGTTGTAGTCGTCCGGTTTATGCTGCCGAAGAATTGTTGGCTGGTGGACAGAAGTGGCATAAAGTTTGCTTCAAATGTAACCTGTGCAATAAACGTTTGGATTCAACCAATGTTAACGCTCATGATAATGCCTTATGGTGTAAACAATGTTATGCACGTAAATTCGGTCCCAAGGGCTATGGTTTTGGTGGCGGTGCTGGCGCGTTGTCGATGGACGTCGGCGAACATCTCGGAAACCGTGAATCGTTGATGAGCAACAAACCAAAAGGTGTTAATGTTTAAGATTGATAGTTTCTTCTCCTGTTTGATGACTATAAATTATTGTTGTTGTTGTAAATAAAAAGTTGATAAACTCTTTAAAATTATTATTTTTTGGTCTATGAGATAAGTTTTATCATCACGTAAACTGACTGAAATTTTATGAGGCAATATAATTGAAATTGTCAACTTATAGCTAGTTGACGATTATTTGGTAGTAGGGAGTAACTTTCAATTTAAAGACGTGTCTTCTATTGGTATCAAAAAAACTTTTTAAAAATTTCATCTTCTATTTTCGATCAGTTTCTTCAAACAAAAAATGGAAAAAATGATGAAAGTTTCGAAGGAGCCTAAAAAAAGGCCATTGAAAAACAATGGAAACGAGAATGAGAATAACTGGCTCAACAACAATACAACGATTTTTTTTCTTATCTTCTTTCTTGGTTCGATTTGTTTCAATGTTTGGACTCAACTGAACAAGAGTCAAGAACAATCACCATTATTGAATGTTAAGCAATTTGATTCATTGGTTTCAGCATTAAAATCGATTCAGAATAGATTGGATCGATTGGAAGGAAGAAGCCCTCTACAGGAGAATAAAATCATTGAGAATATAAAAATTGATGATAAAAAGCTTGAATCAATGGTGAGTATTTCAAGTTTTTTCTCAACAAAAAAACTTTCTTGAATTGATTTTCTTGAATCGCTAGTTTTCTATCGAAAAACTGTGCAAACGTGCTCGCGAAGCGGAGCCCCATTTTTGGTTTGCATCAAATCAAACCCGAGCAACGGTCATTGCTCAGGTAGCCCAATTCATTTTACAGCAAAGTGTCTACACTTGCGAACAAAAAATTCCAACAGAATTTGATGTTTACCGGAATTGTTTTCGTTCTTTGGCCATTGAATTTCATAACCGGTTGTCGTTGCTGTTCAGGAGCCATTGGTTTACCACAGTTGGGCGACAACAAT
This sequence comes from Octodonta nipae, assembly GCA_034190945.1. Taxonomy (NCBI): domain Eukaryota; kingdom Metazoa; phylum Arthropoda; class Insecta; order Coleoptera; family Chrysomelidae; genus Octodonta; species Octodonta nipae. The sequence goes on from JAVLUE010000160.1 coordinate 123,848, forward strand.
ACTCTTTTCTAGTGACAACGATGTTGTCTCGTCGAAACGAATATATTTTCTCGATTGATGACATTTACTTTCAAGTGATCGAGTATGATCAAATGATTACCATGCCCGTTTTTGAACCAGATCAAGATGATTTGAATGAAGAAAAGTTATCGATTGAGAATCAAACAGAAAGCTCAAATGAATCTAACATTAACTTGGCTTAAGTTTTGGTTTCAAAAGAAACAAAGTTTAAAAAATTTGAACATTTTTTAATATGTTGATGAATGATAACCAGTACTGGTAATATCAGAACGGTTGCTCGATGATGATGAAGATGATGGCATCGGAGACGTTGGTCCACTAATGCCAACATACGGCGACATTGGTGGCATTCCTGATGAGGATAGTGTTCCATGATGATAATATGGTGACATTTGACCACCGACAACTGATGATGGATTCATCATGTATGAGGGAGTAGCTGAGGCTCCCGGAGTCATCATTGGATGTCGAGTTGACATGGCTCCACTAGAATCACTGGGCAAACTCGGTGTGTTTGATAAGCTCGAAACAGATTGCTGTTGCGGAGCTGTTGTGCCAGCAGTGGCAGCAGCAATTTTTTCCTCTTTCAGTTTTTCGATATGTTCTCCCAGCTCAACGAATGTTTGTTGCACCAGTGGTTTGCTTTCCGGGTGTTGAACAAACTGCTGCAAGTTGGCCATCAAGTTTTCAAGCTTATCTGGAGGCAAATACGGATGAATATGATGGATCAGTTTTAAAAAATGCAATATAGTATTGGTGAGATTTAAGGCAGGATAAAAAAGCTCATCAATGACCATTGAGCTAAGTTCTTCGTTAGTGAACTCTTCGGCCATCTGACACAGTCCCGAAACCAAATTATGCAAACATTGATCAGAATAAGTCAAGTTGTCGTAGGTTTGTGTTAGTGTGCTCAATACACGTTTTACTGCTTCTTTGTTACGTTGGCGAGCCGCTTGAGCTGTATAGTAAACAGCAATTACCGCCGCAATCGGATCTTGCTGAATAAATGTTTGGAAAATGTCTGGCAAAAGGCCAGAGTGTTCGATGATTGTCAAAGCTGATTCCCGATCATCTGGCGGAAGTTTAGCATTCAAGGCTCTTACTTGATCGTCGACCATCAAACCCATTACAATCGGTAAGAACCTAGTCAACAAATCTGGATTCAACTTTGGCTCACGCGAAGATGGTTTTTTCAACAGTTCATAAGCGTGTAAACCCAAGTTCAACAAACGTAACAAAAACTGAAGAGTGTTATGATCGCGAGGATATTTCTCGTTGACGATCTGAGTGTTCAAGATTCGCATTACCATTTGAACTAAAAAATTGACGGCATACGGATCGGCCAACGACATTGCCAAATCAGAGACCATCTGCTCTTGACCTTTTTTAATGTTATCGAGAAAGGCTTGCAATTCTCGGACACGTTTCATGTCGACAGTGTTTTCTCGTAAGCAAGCATCCAAACACCAATTGAATTTGTGACAGGCATCCATCGAAGTGATATCCGTGATATTGGCATCATGCAGCTCCATCAACAAACTGACACGCAACGTACAATAATGATAGTTTTTGGTATGAAGAAAAACAGTTCGCAAAAATTGTAGTATAGTATCGTAGAGAAGAACATTTTTACCGACCATATTGGCCAAAGTTTGAAGAACTTCGTTTTGACGCCGCTGCTTAGGTGTCAATAAGAAAAAAGTTTGCCTTACATCTTTGAGATTAGCAAAAACTTGCTCTTTCTAAAAGGAAAACTTGATTAATTGTCATGATTATTTCTGAAAACAACCTCTTTGACGTATTGTACCAATAGTGGTGACAATTCATTGACCAAAAGAGACGGATGTTCTTGCCAAATGTAACGTTTTACCGAAATGTCACATTTTCTATAAAGTGCATCATCGCCTACCAACATTCTCAAATATTTGTCTTCAACGACATCGATATTTTTCAATAAAGCCATAACTACCGGTTGAAGCATTGGTATCTTGATCAAAGGAAACGATTTGGCCAATAATTCCTTCAATTTAACGTCACGTGCCACTGGTTCCATTTTAGTAGAAATTTCTTCAATACGATTGATTAATTTTTCGCGCAATTCTTCCATCACCGACTGATGAAATTCGAGACTACGCAAACCAAGCAAATAGAGAAGCGGTAAAATTGGTCTCAACGAAGGCAAAATTATCCCGTTATGAAACTGAAATACTGGAATCTCTTGCTCATAGTTATTCTTGTCGAAAGATTCGGTCAAGATTTCTCGTAAAGAATTTTTACCCGGTATACCGATTTCCTCATAGTTTGAAACAAAATTGACTACTGCTGTTGCTGGTGTTGTGGTTGGTGCTGGTCCTGCTGCTGCAGCCGCTGCAACAGCCGCCGATTCATCCATCGTTCTGATTCTTTGTTGTTGTTGTTCGTAATTGAAAACTTTTTTTCAGGTTTTTTTTTTGAACCAAAACAAACAAAAAATCAAACTGAACCACTATTTCAACATTAAGCGCACGGTTCAATAAAACGATATCAAAATAGAAATTTCCCGATTCAAAACTTTTTGAAATAAGTTTAGGGTAAAACAGTTTAGCTTTTTACTCAGGAAAAACTTTTGAATTAAATAAAAATTGACAAAAAAAAAAATGAAAATTTTCTGTTTAGAATTGTTCAAATTTTCCATTCAACAATCATTTGATTGAATTCAAGAGGAATACCGCTCTACCAGCATACCATGACCCTAGAATGTCAAGTAAAACATCAAGTTATTAAAGAGAATTGGTGTTATTCAACTAACAATACCACCGGCTGCACATGCCGCCACAAAAGCCAATCGACCATTTTCTTTGATCAAACGATTAGCTGCCATGGTGACCAAACGAACACCGGTTGCTCCGAACGGATGCCCAAGAGACAGTGATCCACCCCAAAGATTGAACTTGGACATGTCGGGGGAACCGAACGGTTTCGAAAGACCAAGATAGTTTTTAGAAAAATATTCACTATCTAAAGCTTTTAAATTGGCCAAAGTTTGTCCGGCAAAAGCTTCGTGAAATTCCCAAACATCAATCTCTGATGGTTTTAAGCCAATCATGTTCATTGTTTTTGTAATCGCGTAGGCTGGTCCAAGCAAAAGCTGGTCTTTGGGATCGATCGAAACATATTGGTATTGTCGTAAATAAGCTTTTGGTTTCAGGCCCAATTCTTTGGCCTTCTCTTCAGTGGTAATTAAGCAAGCTGTGGCCCCATCAGTGAAATAACTTGAGTTTGCTGCAGTGATTGTACCATGTGGTTTGATGAATGCCGGTTGTAGTTTAGATATTTTTTCCATAGTTGAAACTCGAACACCATTATCACGGCTGATAATTCCTTTTCCTTGAATCGGAACCGGAGCAATGTCGCTCAATAATCCCTCTTTGAAAGCTTTATCTGCAAATGTATGAGATCTTAAAGCGTATTCGTCTTGTTCACGTCTGGAAACTTTGAAAGCCGTCGCTAGCCGATCTGCCGAATGACCCATAGTTTCGTGAGTGAAAAATTCAGTTCCTGAAGGATACTGGAATTGACAAGAGAAAAATATACTTATGACACTTCTCAATCGAAAGGCTCACATCGGGAATAAAAAAATCAAGACGAAGCTTCTTCAACAAAAGTAATTTATCTTTGGTTGTTTTGGCCTTGTTGAATTCTAACAAAAGTTTACGCATTTTAGGTGATAGTCGAATCGAAGTGTCTGATAAAAATTCCACACCACCAGCGATAATGATTTCGTAGGTTCCCGAGTTAATATATCCGATGGCACTAGTAATGGCTTGATTTGCCGAGACGCACGCTTGGGTCACCGTACTACCAGGTATTTCCATTGGTAAACCAGCCCCAAACACAGCCTCACGAGCAACGTTCGGGGTTTTGGCTTCATGGAATACTGTTCCGCAAATCACATAATCGATCTCTTTCTTTGGAATATCAACTCGTTTCAGTAAAGATCTATCAGATTGATTTTGAAAGATTTGAAAAGAACATCAATTGTTCAGAAAAAAAACCTCAGTGCCAAAGTTTGAAGTTCGTAGGGAGAAAGGTTTTGATAATCTGTGAATGATCGCAAAAACGGGGTTCGAACTCCATCAATCAAAACAATGTTTTTCCCATATCTAGAGTTATCGAATTTGTAACCAGCTTGTTTAGTTTGAATATAGGGAGCTGATTTCACAGTCGAGGCCCAACGAGCCAATTGAAAAACAACAACAGGATTTTTGATACGAGTCAACAGCATTTCTCTTCCAATGAAACCTCTCAGTGATTTGAAAAAAACCAAAAAAATGGCAGAAATTTAACCAACGGAATGATTGAAATTTGTTTTCGTTCAAACATCAAATGCAAACCACTTCATTCAGATATGATAGTGAGGTGTACCTCAAAAATTGAAAAGCAGTCAACGTAAAGATAACGTTTTCTCAACTAAAAAACGCATACATTCTTTTCATCGATTGAGTGTATGTTGGCAGAATGTTACAAAAATAAAATTCAATTTGCGATTGAATCATCGGAGAATTAATAAAAATCTGATTTAATAATAGTTTAAAAAAAATTTCACATTTCACATCAAATTTAAATAAAAAAAAAACTTTCTCGAAACGATTGGAAACCGATTGATGCCTATGATGGATATCTTTCAATCAAAATTCCATGACCCTGAAAACATACAAAAAAAAATATGAATCGAATTGTATGAGATTTATACTACAGATAATGGAATGACATTCTTTTTAGAACAGAATCTGTCCTGAAAATCTCTCTGTCTCTCGAGTAATTCAAGATTCAGTGATATTTTGGCACTTTAAAAACATTGAATTCATCTAAATCACTGAATTCAATGTTTTTAGTTGAGTGCATCAAAATAATTATTGAAAAGTTGATAAATACTTACAATACCACCAGCAGCACAAGCGGCAACAAATGCCAATCGACCGTTTTCTTTTATCAAACGATTTGCCGCTGTGGTAACTAAACGAACGCCGGTTGCTCCAAAAGGATGACCAATCGAAAGTGAGCCACCCCAAAGATTGAATTTCGAGAGATCTGGTGCACCAAAAGGTTTTGAAGCACCGATTAAGTTTTTCGAAAAATATTCACTATCTAAGGCTTTTAGGTTTGCCAAAATTTGTCCAGCAAATGCTTCGTGAAACTCCCAGACATCGATATCATTTCGGCTCAAACCCAATTTGTTCAAAAGTTTGGTAGTGACATAAGCAGGTCCAAGTAAAAGTTGATCTTTCGGATCAATCGAGACGTACATGTGCTGTCGTAGATAGGCCTTTGGTTTGAAACCCAACTCTTTGGCTTTTTCTTCAGTAGTGATCAAACAAGCTGTGGCACCATCAGTCAAAAAACTCGCATTCGCCGCAGTGACAGTACCATGCGGCTTAATGAAAGCTGGTTTTAATTTAGAGATTTTTTCCATTGTCGATACTCGGATACCATTATCACGACTGACTATTCCTTTTCCAGGAACCATGACAGGTTCAATATCGACTAGTAAACCTTCTTTGAAAGCCTTGTCGGCCAAAGTATGAGACCGAAGAGCGTATTCGTCCTGTTCTGCTCGTGAAACCTTGAATGCTGCTGCTAGCCGATCGCTAGAATGACCCATCACTTCTCCAGTGAAAAACTCTGCGATAGCAGGTAACTTTTTATAAGGAGGATATCATTAATTTCTAAACAATAAAGTTTTAAAAACATACTTCTGGAGCAAAATAATCTAATCCAATTTTTCTTAACAACAACAATCTGTCCTTAGTAGATTTAGTTTTGTTGATTTCCAGCAAAAGTTTACGCATTTTAGCGGAATGTCGAATCGGTACATCCGATAATGTTTCAACACCACCAGCAATGATTACCTCATAAGTACCAGAGTTAATGTAACCCATAGCACTGGTCATGGCTTGATTAGCTGAGACGCAAGCTTGAGTCACTGTATTGCCCGGCAAATTCATAGGCAAGTTTGATGAAATGATTGCCTCTCGAGCAATGTTCTGTGTTTTGGGTTCTTGAATGACCGTACCGCAAATGACATAATCGATTGCATCTTTTGGAATATTGACACGTTTCAACAATGATCTAGAATAAGAAGAAATGATATTTGTTCGTTTAATTCAATTTCTTCAACCTGATTGCAAGAGTTTGAAGCTGATAAGAAATCAAATCATTATAATCGGTTCCAGATTGAGTGAACGGAGTTCGCACTCCTTCGACCAAAACAATGTTTTTACCATATTTGGCGTTGTCGAATTTATAACCGGCTTGTTTGGTTTGAATGTTCGGTGCTGCAGAAGCTGTTGAAGCGGCACGGACCAATTGAACGGTAGTTCGGTTATTGATACGAGTCAACATCATTTCTCAAAAATAAAAACAAACTTGAAATGTCTTATTAAAATTTTAGAACTGATATTCAGCCAGAAAAAAATCTTCAATTGTTGTGCTTTAATTTTTTTTTTTAGTTTAATGATTTTTTTGTTGCTGCCAACCAACAAGAGAAAGAAAGGTACTTGGTGTACTCAAACCAAAAACGAGAACATTTTGTCTTCAAAACACAAGAGAGAGGGAAAGCATGTTCATAAAAGACGAACATTTTCAATTTTCTAAAGAAATATAATTCACTTGAATCAACTTTTTTTACAAAGTTCGAGATCAATTTAATAAATTAATAAATTTGAAACATTCTTGAGAAAACTACGAGCATCAGAACTAATCTTCAGGCTTATCAGGATTGATACCACATGGTTGTAGCATTTTTTCCATCATATTAAATTTGACCCGTCCGATGGATTCATTTTCTGCGATCGAGAAATAAGCCAGCATATCGGGATGGCCCAGATACGAAGCATAACTATCCCGGTGTTGATTAATGAGCCATTCGAATTTTGTCGTATCAGCATGCCCGGTACCAATGTACTTGCTTTGTAAATGTTCTAGCTGTGAATGAATGTTGTAACGATCGCCCATGTTTAATGAAAATTGAGATTCAATAGTTATTTATAAATGAGAAAAATTTAAAATTTCACAATAATTCCAAAAAATAGATGGAATGAAATTGTTGGGTATACTGTTTTGTTACAAAAAAGCCAATGAGCCAAAAGACCACTATTTTCACTTAACACTATTACATTGTTTACACTATTTCATTGTTTTCATAAGAGTTTTCAATATTTTTGTAGAAATCTGTTGAATTCGTTTGAGATTCTAATCTATTGATTTCAAATCTTTCTCGAGAGTTTATTATTCTTGAGTCGATAAATTTATTAACTTTGGATTATTAAACGATTTGATTTGTTTATAACATAATGATGTGTGTCACAAGTAGACTCGTCAACTTGTGATTTCGTTTGTACAGTATACTGTTGAATAAAATTGACAGAATGGAATTTTATCAAATGAACTTTTGAATGATTGATTCAATTATTTTGCTTGTTCATTGATTTTGATCAGATTTCTTCAAGTTTTGATCTAATTTTTTAATCTAATTTCAAAGGGTTTTGAAAAAGCAACTCAATGTACAAGTTTCATTTAAAAACAAACAAATAAATTTAGGGCAACATTTATGTGGAAGTTTTAGCTTTTCATTATAATTTCTTCATAATCTGTTTTAGTGAGTTTTGTTTCGTAGAGAAAAGAAGATACGTTTTATTAATCGGCTGTTGTGAGAACTCTTGTACTTTGTTGTACTTTTCGTTGATTTGTTTGTTGGTTTGTGTGTGTGTATACTATATTATCACCTATACTTTCCCACTCGATTTTCAATCATCAACACACGCGTCTGTAACAATATTAACGAGTGAAAACTTTTCCTTTTGTTCAGATCAAAATTTTAAATAAATTTTTCTATCTTATAAAACTGATAGAAGTTTTTGAACTAAATTCCTTTCAAACAAAGAAAAAATATTGAATCAAATTTTTAAGAAAATGCTTTCTCGATCCTTAACCAAAATCAATCATTTGCTGAGCAATGTGGAAACAATCCATTTGGTCAAAAAAGCCAGGTTTTAATTGATTTCTTTTCTTTATAAAACAAAAAATGACGTTTTTTATTTAGTTTGTCGGCTCAAAAGGCCAATATTGATATGGATCGATTGAACAAAATCAAAATACCAGAATCAAATTCTTTTGTTCAGAATCTTTTTTGTGGTGAGGCTCGTGTCGCAGAGTTCTTCCCATACCCGAGAACGCTGAATGAGGAAGAAATTTCATTAGTTCGCATGGTCACCGATCCTTTGGATAAAATATGGAACGAACAGATAATGGCAAAATCTATGGTCGATATTGAAGATGCAGAAGAATTGCCCGAGGATGCCCTACAGATAATGAAAGATTTGGGTGCTTTTGGGGTTCAAGTTCCAGCCGAATATGGCGGTTTGGCATGTAAAAATAGCCAATATGCTCTTCTAGGTGAGATAACCGGAAAATATGATCTTGGTATCGGAATTATTCTTGGAGCACATCAAAGTATTGGATACAAAGGCCTCGTTCTTTTCGGCTCTCAAGAACAAAAAGAACGATATCTCCCTGATTTGGCAGCAGGAAGGAAAATAGCTGCTTTTGCTTTGACAGAACCGTCAGCTGGTTCCGATGCGATGGGCATTAAAAGTCGGGCTGTGCCCACGGAAGACGGAAAACATTGGATCATAAATGGCTCCAAGACCTATATCAGTAATGGAGGAATCGCTGATTACTTTACTGTCTTCGCCCAAACTCCGTACAAAAACAAACGAGGAACTATGGAAGATAGAGTGACGGCTTTCTGGGTACCACGGTGTGAAGGTCTTACTAATGGCCCGAATATGAAAAAAATGGGCATCAAATTGTCAAATACCACTGAACTTTGGTTTGATAATGTAAAAGTACCCTCCGAAAACATCATTGGAGAGGTTGGTGGCGGCTTCAAAGTTGCAATGAATATTTTAAATAATGGTCGTTATGGTATGGGCTGCGCTTTGTCAGGAACGATGCGTAAAGCAATAAAAATGGCCACTGAACACGCCAACAATAGATCACAATTCGGCAACAAACTGGCCAATTTTCAAGGAGTTCAAGAAAAGATTGCTCGAATGTCCATGTTACATTATATCACTCAATCGCACGCTTTTATGCTTAGGTAATTGAAAATTATGAGAAATTTTTTGAAATGGTTTTTTCTCAAGTGGACTGATGGACAAAGGTTTCAAAGACTTTGCTTTGGAAGCGGCTATTTTAAAGATCGTCGCATCGGATGCTGCTTGGACTGTTGTTGATGAAGCTTTGCAAATTTTCGGTGGAATGGGATACATTAGAGAAACTGGAGTCGAAAAATTACTACGTGATGTCCGAATTTTCCGTATTTTCGAAGGAGCCAATGAAATTTTACGCCTTTTCGTCGCTTTGACTGGTTTGTTTAAAATTTTGTTTAAAAAAAATCAATTTAAATTTTTTAAGGATTACAATACGCTGGTGGTCACCTCAAAGAACTTGAAAAAGCTATTAAGAATCCTCTCGCTAACTTGGGAATGCTCTTCAAGGAAGGTTCTACAAGAATAAGACGTTCAGTTGGCTTAGATATTCCTGATCTAAGTGGGTTTGTTCATCAAAACATGCATCCCGAGGCAAAAATGTTAGCCAAAAATGTCTTGCTATTTAATTCGAGTGTTGAAAAATTATTAATCAAGTATAAGCAAAACATCATTCACGAACAGATACTTTTGACAAAATTGGCTAATGCTGCTGTCGATCTATACACTATGGTAGTGGTATTATCTCGGGTCACTGATTCATTGAACCGAAACTTGACCACAGCTTTAGTTGAAGAAAAAATGGCCAAAGTTTTCTGTTCGGAGGTAAGAGAAAAACTGGTTACAAAACTTGAAATGACAGCACAATTTTAAATTTCAGGCTAACGTACGAATTGAAGAGAATCTAACATTGCTCCGTTCGCCAATGATATTGCAGAACATTGATTCTATTCAAATCATTGCAGGTGAAATATTTAGGAACGGTGGTTTGGTGCATCAAAATCCATTGACAGCTGGAATGTAAAAAAAAAATTCGAAAACCAAACAAAAGTTGTACAAAATCTAGAACTAATTGTGTTTTTAAGTAAATTATTTTAAACTCAATTTGATGAGAGAAAAATGAAAATTCAATTCCATTAGTTGGGTTGTATGAGGGAATCGAGTGTTGTGTTTACTCCGCAAAGCAACTAGCCTTCTTCCAGGACTAGCTTTCCGCACATCAAAATTTTGACTCTTTTGATAAAACTGATCAACTGTATTGATGTGGCTGAGATTGAATAAGAAGATTACTGTGGGATGACTTATCGACGAAACTAATGATTCTATAGTAGTAATGATCAAATTAAAGTGTGGAACAACTAGAGTGTTTTTGTTAAATCAACAACTCGAGCATTCTTTTTCGACCAAATTTTGCCTTTTTCTTCAAACATCAAACTAATTTTAGAATAATTTTTGAAAAAATTTTGACTTTAATCGATTATTAGCGTTCCATTAACGGATTGAAAGCATCAACCAATGTATCATTAGCAACAATTAACTTAACATAGGCCATCTTAGAAAGTGCAGAGCTTTTTTCTAATAATGTTTCATGCCAAACATTCGTTCCGTTATCGAAAATTTCGATTGATCCGTTGATCAAATCAAACCACGGTTGGTGACCTTTGACAGAAATCAATGCAGCCGATTGATCGTAACACTTGTCCAAACTACGTTTCTGATTAAAATCCATTTGAAACATTGTTTTCATAGGACTTTGTGTTAAATTAGTATTGTTGATCAGGGTTTTACCACAAAACAGAACATCGCCGATTTCCGATCCGACCAGTATCGAGTGTGTGGGCCAATTGTGCAAGGCGTACTGTGCCGATTTAATATCTTTGATTATATTCCACTCTTCTCCCATGGGAAAGGTTCCACACATAGCTACCAAACTTTTGACTTTGATTCTGACCAATTCCGATCCATTCAACTTGGAATATTGGTCTGAATTAGATCGAAGTAGATTCGCCAAGTTGACGAAATGGCCCAACGACAGAATGGTGATGCTCTCGTCTTGAGCAATCGAGAGTAGCCGTCGATACAGTGTCACAGCATCTTCTGCTTCGGAGTTTCGTTCAAATGTAGGATGTGAATGATTACTGATAACATATTCAATCCATTGATTTGTGTCAACTTTGTCGTAAGCATTCGGATCTTTGGTGGTACCGATTTGAATACTTCGATTGAAATACCGATTCATCGCTTCAATTACTGGCACTATTCCCTCGTAATTATTATCGGCTACCACAGCTCGAATTCGCACCAAACCTTGATCGGCAAACGTGTGGACAATGGAGAAAGCTCCAAAATCATCGGTATACGGCCCAATATCTGTATCGATTATCATGTTTATGGGAGATCGATCAGTGGAAACCACATTCATCAAATCGAAAAATGGCAGCAAGAAAGCCAACCATAGTGACAAGAAGATTATAGAACGCATTTCTTTTTTTCTCTTTAGAATTCGTGAACTGTGTTCGAATGTTAATTGAAGAAAATGAGCATCGCATTAAAAAAAATACCACATAGACTTGATGATAAGATTTTGAATCATTGAACTCAATAATCATGCCAATTTAGGGCAAATTCGGTATAGATTATGTTTTCGGTTGATAAGGTATGTTCAGTGATGTCATCTATCTTCAAGCATGCAAAGTTCTTTCGATTCAAGGTAATGAATCGTCTTTTTTTTTAAGGAATCTAGGATCTAAATGTGTTTAGATGATTGAAACCTCATAGTTTTCCTTCAATCAAAGAAGGTTATAATTTTTCAAATTTGGTTGATCTATTTCTTTGGAAATAAAACTCAAACTTGGCTCAATTCTCAAAATCATTTCAAAGTCAACCCAATTGTTAAAACTTTAAGGACTTAAAAAAAAGGCCAATCATTTGGCTTAATCAGTTGTTAACAAGAAAGCTCATAACCAATTTATTAACACTAGATTTAAGTAAACTTGAACTTAATTGAGAATCACTTGAAAAGTTGATTAAGATCAAACAATAAAAACTTAAAAGTACAAATCATTGTTTTAAGAATGAAGTGCTCTTTAAATTGAATTGGAGAATAGACACTTTGTAAAAACTGCTGATTTCATCCAATCATTTTATCATCCAATTTTGATGATCCATTGACTTGAAACAAAAATTTATAACACAGGAAAATAGGTTGGGTGAAATGCCAAGTTATTGATTTTTGAATTATATCAACGGCTTGTGTGAATGTAACAGAAATTTGCTTTTGATGTGAAAATGATTGATAAATTTTTAAAACCAATTTTAAATTCAAAAGCTTTTGAACAAAAAAAAAAAAACTCCAAACACTTGAACAGAAATGGATTCCTATAAATATGAAGCTCAAAAAACACTAAAAATGTATTTTAAACTAAAAGTTTAAAAATGAATTTTTCAATCGCTTTCCTACTTTTTTCGATTCTGGTTTTGGGTGAGCATTGGAAAAGAATTGAATGATTGACTTAAACTAACTTTTGTTTTTCTGAAAAAAATGCTCTAGTTTTTCAGATAAACCAGAATGAAGCATCCTACATAAGGAACAAACGAGATATCAAACAAGATTTGATTGACAAAGCAAATCATTTATTGGATAAAATCAATTCTCTTCTTGAACTTGAACTTTATCAAATAACTCTTCAAAATCGACAGATTTTAGAAAATCAAAAGAAAAACTTAGAAGACATGAGAGATCAATTAGAAGATGCTACTGATGAAAAAAAAATCACCAATCTTGAAAGAAAACTCAAAAGTTTAGAATATAAAGTTGAGAAAATTTTAGAACAAATTACAACCAAAGCTCCAACAACAACTACTAAAGCTCCAACGACGACGACCAAAGCTCCAACAACAACTACTAAAGCTCCAACGACGACGACCAAAGCTCCAACGAAGACAACCATAGCACCAACAACAACTACCAAAGCTTTAACAACAACTACCAAAGCTCCAACAACAACTACCAAAGCTTTAACAACGACGAAAAAAACACAAAATGCGACTGAAAAAAATCCAAATGAAACAATCTTTTGAAAAAAAAAATTGGTTATTTCTTAGCGTTTAAGTGACAATTGTCCCAAAATTACTTTTAGTTTTCTTCCTTCTTAAAATAAAATGAAATTCTTTTCCTATTTTCGATATATTTCAAAATAAACAAAGGAAATTGCGGATAAGTAGAGATAATTTTTGATATCGGTGAGTTTACTACCATAATTGCTTAATTTCATTTTAGAATGCTTTAGACTTGAGAATCTAAAGTTTTCAACATTTTTTAAAGGTTTTTCTAATAATAAGTAACACCTTCAAGTAATGTACTTTTGAACACTCGTTCATTGATTGGTGAGCTTAGCAAAAATTTTTGGAAACTTTCTCATTGAAATTTTTCAAATTTGAAAAATTACTTTGATTATTGTTGAGCTGAATGAGGATTGGGTCCTATCAAATAACCACCATCATTGAGGAAAATGCTTCCAGTGATGTTGATGGCATCTGATGAAGCCAAAAACGAAACAACATTGGCTATTTCATCGGGCTTGGCTAACCTTCCTAATGCCGATATTTTTTGATAAAACTTGTGGTTTTCTGGTACGACGTTTTCATTCTTGTAAGACTCCGCCGATTTTCCCACTGAACGACCAAAACGCGTTCGAACCGGCCCAGGGCTATTCAAAAACAAAGAAAAGACTGTTTTTTTTCTAACTTTTTGACTAACTTGACCGAATTGACTCTAACACCTTGAGGTCCAAGTTCTTGAGCCGTTGTTTTAGTGATCATGTCCAAGGCGGCCTTCGACGAGCTATATATGGTTTGACGCTAATTCGAAATCAAATCTAATTGAAATCAAGCGAAAGTTTTTCTCACGGGTTTAATGGAGCTTGCGGCGGAAATGTTGACAATGTTTCCTTTGGTTTTGGCCAAATATGGTGCTGCCAATTGTATCAGCTGAAGCGAAGCTCGAACATTCAAGGTATAAACATTGTCAAATTCTTTTAGCAAATTTTCACTGGTCAAAGTTCCGTTTGGAGTACTACCGCCAGCATTGTTGATCAAAATATCAAGACGACCGAATTTGGCCACCGTTTCGAAGATCAAATTGGCTACAAATGATTCATCCAACAAATTTCCGATCAATTGTAATGGTTTCTGTCCCGAAACTTGTTCAATCTTTCCAGCTACATTGTCAAGTGTTTCAGCTTCACGGCCAGTGATCACTAACCGTGCTCCATATCCAGCCAATTGAATAGCGATGGCTGCTCCAAGCCCGGATGATGATCCGGTGACTAAAGCTACCAAACCATCAAAATTGTATTTTTTTTCACTCATTTTTTTAACTCAAACACACTGATGAAAAGCTTTGATTTGCGTCTGAAGGTGATTTTGATAAGCTGACGTGTATTTGGGGAATAAACTTTTCAAATTTGAGAAAAAAATGATAACGAATAATCTAATCAGCTAAATCAATGAATCTTTGCATAGCAAACATCTGAAGCATGTTTTTTCAATTCAATCAAATTAATTTTGAAAAAACGTTCCATTTCTAATTCAAAGGTTGCAACATTCACAAACAAGTTACTTCCAAAATGTTTTGTCTCAGAAGAAATAAGTTTTTGAAATCAATGAGCCTTTTTTTATGACATTCGAAAATGTCTCAATCAATGCCTCTCAATGTCAACAATTTCAATTTTTTTTTTCTGTTCTTTGAAATTAAAGTTTTCAGAACCGAGAAAATTTTCAGCTAATTATTTGCCTTTTTTGGAGCAAAACGTATTTTTATCTCCAGATTGGTAACTAGATAATTTAACTTTAATCGGTCGTATGGACAAACGGTGCAATGGTTTGAAACTAAACAGATTGGGAAATGTCGTTGTGTAAGGAATTATGATGGAATGTTTTTTTTTTTTACAACAATCTCATAAATAAAAATTTATGACTAGAGGATAATAAAAAACTTTAAAAATATTTAAATAATTTAAAAAGACCAACAGCTCGTTCATAAAGATGAAATTTAAAACTAAACTAGTTTCGATATAAAAATGACACGTTTCCTTTGGTTTCATTCAAAAATGTTTTCCGCTTGTTGGATTTTCTTTCTTTTAGCATCCGCCGATTCAATTGTTCGGAATGAAACTTTCGTGCGATTGATAGTCGATACGGATTTGGGAGCATACACCGATGATGTCGGAGCTTTCTCCCTTGTCCACACGCTTGCTGATCAAGGCTTGGTGCAAATTCAAGCTACGGTAGCCGATAATAAATACGAGGGAATAGTGCCAGTCATTGAAACGATGAACCGATATTTCAATCGGAGCATTCAAATTGGTGTCACCAAAGATCCGGATGCTTATGGTGGAGTTGAATATGACGAATGGATTGAGTACATGCTTGATAACTATCCTCATCCTACATTCAAACGAAATGCCGAAGAAGAAGATGCGGTGACACTGTACCGACGGCTACTCTCGATTGCTCAAGACGAGAGCATTACCATTCTGTCGTTGGGTCATTTTGTAAATTTGGCAAATCTACTTCGATCTGAGTCAGACCAATATTCTGAGTTGAATGGCTTGGAACTAGTCAAAAAAAAAGTCAAAAGTTTGGTGGCTATGTGTGGAACTTTTCCTAGAGGAGAAGAGTTCAATATTATCAATGATATCAAATCGGCACAATATGCCTTGCACAAACTCGATACTGGTCGGATCGGAAATCGGAGAAGTTGTATTTTGCGGTCAAGATCTGATCAACAACACACGATTGTCGAATAGTCCAGTGCAAAAAATTTTCCAAATAGACTACGAAAGAAGAGGAGGAATCGATAAATGTTACGATGAAACAGCTGCCTTGATCTCGGTCAAAGGCTACGAGCAATGGTTTGATTTGGTTTACGGGTCAATCGAAATTTTAAATAATGGAACTAATGTTTGGAATAAACCATCGATCTTGAACCCTAAAACAAAAATGGCATATGTTAAGTTGAAAGTTTCCAATGAGACATTGGTCGATGTCATTGATCCTCTTTTGGAGCGTTGACCATTGATTGAAACTTATTCGACTATAAATTAATGATCAATCAATGCTTTCAAAAGAATAAATTTTCTTTTCTTATAGTTTATCTGATTTAAATCATTAATAATTTTGAAAAAAAAACTCACTGACAGACTCAGATGTTTCATCAAAAACAATTCAAAGTTTCCGATTCAAGCCAAAAGATGGCTAAAGTGGTTTTGTTTGAGAAAAAAAAGCCGTTTCAAGGCTATCAAGGCTTTAAATTATATTCCACCAAAAATTAAATATGGAAATATTCCGATTGTTTTGAGAAAAAATTTCAAAAAAATTTTCTTTGAAAATAATTTCCAGCTTCAAATAATTGAAATAAAAGTTTCAATTATTATTTTTAGAAAATTTTTTTTCTCTATTTTTTAGGGTTCCAGGGCCTTGTTCTTTTTTTGGGAAAATGATAATAATGATAAAAATCCAGAATTAATTTTCCAATATAAATAATAAAATGCCCGTTGGGTTCTTTACAACAAGGAAGAAAACGAAAGACTTATATTATTGAAGAAGTTTGGTGGTATTTTTTCTGATACACACATCTCAATCGTGAAATTTCAGTTTCTTTTTCTAAATATTTGCTGTTCAAATATACAATATAGATATAGGCTGAATAGTGTATATTGTTCTTCTTCCCTTCGATAGATTAATTTATTTCAGAAATGTTTTATTATTATTAAATGTTCAAAAAGCAACACAATGACACAGTGTGTGTGTGTGTGTGTGGAACTTGGTGGACCAAAACTACCATTCTGGAACATTCATGAGTTCTATTGAACGAGTCAATATTGACACAATAACTTTCCTATTATTACACACACACACACGACCAGGCTTCTAAAAAGAAATAAAACCTCAAAGATGGTAGTTCTCATTTTCCAACAATCGATTCATCATAGATCATTCATTTTTTGTTAAAGTTGTTCCACTCTTCGATTTGAACCCAGAAAAAAATTTGTTTCGATTAAAAAATTTTGGAACCAATTTTTTTCATTATCACAGAACATGTGAGATATCAGTTTCCGAGAGAAAACATTCAACATTCAACGAGAAATTGGTTTCATTATAGCCAATTGTATTTAATTCAATTTTTTTTTCTTCTAGAAATTTTTAGTTTTAGGGACCGTGACTGGATTGTTTTGTTTCAACTAAATTGAGCGTATGAAACACAGAGATGAAGAAAAGAAAAAAATCTATTTTTTTGATTTTCAGAAATGAAATGACAAAGTTTTATTCGATGGTCGGCTTGGCTCGTTGTCTTTGAACCAGAAGAATTGAATAAAGAGAGAGATCTTCATTATTTCATTTGGCAAATGATCAAATTGAATAAGAAATTGCCCTTCCCATTCCAACTGAAGATTGAGGAAGAAAATCCAAGTTAACAAGGTTTTTTTGTTTTGTTTCTGTTTTATTCTATTTGGATTTTTTCTTTACAATTTTTCTCTCTGAGCCACAATTCTTGGAGAGAATTCTGCTTGTTTGAAATACAGAATAATAGATTCTGTGGACAATATAGTGATGAGAGGCAGTTCAAACTCAAACACTAAACAACTGGGGAAAGGAATCGGAAATTAAAACAAGAAACAGGGCAATGTTTCTCTGGACAGAACTGAACTTATCATTCATTCACCATCGTTTCATTTTCTCTTTGATCAAATAAAAAACAATCAAGTGCAATCAAGTTTGAAGAACCAACCAAACAAAACAAAAATGATGAAGATCCTAAAACAGCCAACTAGAACAAAAAAAAAAAAAAATCTAGGTCTCTCTTATTATTAGAAAACGCAACGAAACATCTCGAATAAGTACATTATATAACGATATTTAGGGTCCCAAGAAAGTCAGCAAAAAATAAAATTAGGTAACAACCATTGATGCGAGAAAGAAAAACTTTAAACAACGAAAAAATTTACTTTGAAAATTCGGTCACACAGTGTATGAATTTTTCATTTTTTTTTTCTGATAATCAAAAGCCAGATTCAACAACAAGAATATTAATCCCAATGATCGTTGATCATTCCAACTCTACGACAGAGTCAAAGCAACCGAAAAAAAACTCGAGCAATAACCGAATTGGATTGCAAATTCTTGGAGATACAAACAAATAGAATCTCTCTCCAGGCTAAATTTATAAACGATTGATTTTAGTTGGAAAAATTTTCGAAAAATTCTTGGAGAGAAGTTTGTTAAAAGAAAATTCTCGCAACACAAAACAAACAAATTTGATTGATCATTTGGTGATCGATGATGGTGTGTTGTTTAAAGCGTCCAAATTTGAGAAAAACTCCAATTTGGCAGAAAAATTTCTTGTTTTTTTTTTAGAGAGGATTTTGGTTATTTTCAATATTTTTCATTGTTTGTCTCAACAGTTATTTGCAGTCAGAGGCTTTTCTTTCTCTCTCGATGTGTGTAGCTTCTCGGGACAAATGTCGGTTTTCAATCAATTTTTTTATGCTGCTTGTTGGTTGGCCGGTCCGATTTGTTTGCTGATGGAACACATTTGTTTTTTGTCGTCGGAACAAACTCTCAAATCTTCTCTCTCTCTCTCTTTCTCGGTTCTTCTTCGGTTATTTGATGATCGATGATTTTGTTCTCCGTTTCTATGTATGATGAGAGTTATTATTATATTCAAAGAAATAGAAGCAATGCAATAATCGAAATATTCGGGAAAAAACTCCACCACACAGCTTTTCTAAAAAAAATATAATTTCTAGATCCTTTCCTTTGGTTTCGAATGAGCTAAGAAATTTCTTGAGCAAAAAACCAACCGGAAACCTCAAACAACAATCCAAGAAATGAGATGTCCAAACAAATTCAATAGATCGATTGAGAAAGAGAAAAAAACTCAGCTTCGTTAATGCTGTTCAATGGTCATTGAAAAAAAAGATTTCATCAATTTGATTAAGTTTCATAAGAAAAACAGCTTAATAAACGAATAGAAAACAGAATCTTCTTGAAATGAGTCTTCATTAAGTTGAGTTAAAAAGAAACTCCGTTTTAAAAAATCGCTGCATTTTCCAAAATTTTTTGCTCAACGCACCACATAGTCAAAAGTGTTTTGAAGCTTTGATTTGTGAGAATCGAATGAGAGCAAGAGATTCTCTAAACTCTTAGTTAACGTCAACATTGATTTTTTGAGATCGAAGTTTTCAATAAAATCAAATCAACAACAACAAAAACAGTGAAAAAAAAATAATCAAATCTAAAAGTCTGAGAATCAAAGTTGACTTTTCTTTCCAAAAGAATTTCAAGAATCCCGGAGAAAGAGAGAAAAAAAAAACGAAACGACAAATCAACTGGAACTAAACAATTTATGATAATTCCTCTTCTCGAACAAACAATCAGAAAATTCTTTTCAATATTTCGATATGTTGATGAGATGTTTTTCCTTCAACTTATCATTCTTTTTCGGGTTTTGTTGTTGATTTTGTGTATGCGTGCGTGCTTGCCTGTTTGAGTGTATATTCAAATACTTTTTAAACCAGAATAAAACAGCAGAGCCAAAAAGAAATCAAATAAAAATTTTTAAATCTCTCAACGAGTTAGTTGTGTGTGTGCGCCTATTGACTACAACAAATCTACCAATCGATATTGAACCAGAAAAAAAACACGATTCTTCCGCAAGATTGAAAAAGTCAGCTTCTCTGCCTTGAATTGTTTGCCACAAACCATTTTTCTCTCACTCGGTGTGTCAAAACAAATTGATGGAAAAAGATTTGATCGATTTATTCAGGAAAAAATTATTTTTTATTTTGTTTTTAACCATTCAAATGATTGAAATCGATCATCACCGATTCAATTGAGTCGAGTTGAAATATTTCTCTGGTTATTAAATAAAATTAACCAATGAGTTAACACACACTCAGGATACTGAACTGAATGGAGAACATGATAATCAAATAATAGTGGAAAAAAGGCGTCTCGATAACAATCTTTTTAAAAACTCGATTCTGGTGATTTCAAATAAGTTTTAATTTTGTTTCAACTTTCTCTCTCTCTCTCTCTCTCTCTCTCTTGAGAGTTGTTCCAGAATAAATTTGCTACATGCTTTCATTGACTGTTTTTCGAACAAATTTTTCAACCATTTTAATTATTCTTGGGATTTTTTATTTTTAAAGAAGACAAAATTAAATCAAAAAATTAAAAGCTTTTTTTTGTGAAAAAGATTGATTCTGAAAAAAAGAGAGTTTTTTTTTCTCTCTGCTTTCAGCCTGGATTTTGGTAATTAAATCATTTCATTTCTTTTAATGTCTTTATAGAAATTGAAAAAAAAAATTGAGCTTCGTTAATGAAGTTTCATTGGAACAACAAACAGCAGACAAGAAAATTTTTTTCTGAAACTTTTAAAAAAAATCATAATTTTGGATTTTTTTTTTTTTAGAGAAAAGTTCAGTCGAACCGAACAAAATGATAATAATCTGATATAAAGAGAGAGAGAGAGAAAGACATCGCCACAGTACGACTCACCATTCTCGATTCTGGAACGAAGATGTATGTGTGGTGGCTGCTGTATGGCGCATCAATATCTCATCAACTCTCTCTCTCTCTCTTTTGATACCAAAAAAAAGGACCCAACACATACCAGGCTCATGGAGACAGAGAGAAAGCTTTATTCTTTTTTGGGTTAAAACGCCAATTCAACAACAACCAGAATCTTTGGGTTGGTGGTATTGAGAAGAGAGAACCAGAGTCAAGCCAGAACATGCGAGCATTTTGAATGAGAAAACTTGATTGAACAAGTTGTTTTTCTAGTCGAAACTCGGCAAGTCGACAACTAACAACCACCACCACCACCAACAAAAACAACAACTTTCTGTTATATAAAACAAGGGCAAGAGCTTTCCTTGTTTGTTTTGTTTTAGTTTGATCATCAATTCAGTTGGTTTTTTTTTGTAAAAACTCGTCATGAAGCGAAACTTTTTTTCAAAAGTCAAAATTTCAAAAGAAAACCAGAAGAGAAGAGATTATCTGGCAATCAGAGTTTGTACAAGATGAAGAATAATTACCAAGAGAAACACAATTCCAAAATTGAATTCTTCTAGGACCATCTCTATGCCAAATCGATTGAGTGAGAAAATTTTTAAATCCAATAATTGCAATTTGAATAAATGTTTGTGTTCATTTGTGTTTGTTCAGGTGGTTTCTCTGTGAATCAAATCAAATTTTTTCCAATCAACTGATCAATTCATCAAACAAAACAAATAAGAAAGAAAAACTAATTTATCCAATTGAATCATTGACTTTAACTATGCTCTGAAGCCGATTCGATTCATTCCTAATGTTTTACCGTTTTGAAGTTTAATGTTGTTCATTATAATGCTGTGATGATGATTTAGAAAAAAAAAAGAAAATTTGTTTAATGTTTTTGTTGTTTCACTGTTTTCCTACACATTAAACACCCAGTGTTTGAATGAATTTAATTCAACAACAAGAGAAAAGAACAAATTACTGTTGTGTTTTGGTTGGATTTAATGTTGTTCCTCGATTAATCTACAAAACAATTGTTTCAAATTCAAGCTGCTTCACTATCATCACTGTTTATAATCATTTGCTGACTTGACAACTTTAAGAAAAAAATAATAATAATAAAAAAATCAAGATAAAAATCGGAACCAAACATCAAGAAAAGGTTTGTTCAAATTTACTGTTTCAGCCCTAGAAGGAAAAAGAAATCTGATTTAGTCTCAATGATTTTCTTCTATTATCTCACTCCCTCACTCACTAACTAAGAAAGCTCATTAGTTTTTTTTTTCTCTGGTCTTTTGACAATGATTTCGGACAGTAATTCATTTTTAGTTTGACAATTCTCACATCAATTATTGCAAATCATCTTCAAGATTATTAACCAAAAATCATTGACACTAGGCCCAAAAGAATACAGCGAGAAAGAGAGAGACAGGTTGATGGAAAATTTCAAAGAAGAAAGAAAAAAGTTGATAATTGCCGTAAAATTTCTCATTTTAAAAGCTGAATAGATTTATTCTTGAAAATAACAGCTTGCCCTTTTCAAAAGAAAAAGATTTTTTTTTTAAAATAAGAACTCCAGCTAACAATAGCAGGATGAATCAAAAATCTCTTTCCATTGACAGTTTCATCCCAAGTTTATTCACTTGTTTCCTTCACTGATGTATTATTATTGGCTGGTATAAGGTTTTCTCTTGTTTGATATTTAATTAGCTTTTGTTATTTGGCCCAAACAAAATTGTCAAGAAAAAGGCAAATTGATTTCTCAGAAAATTCCGTCTAGCAGCAAGTCTCTGAAGACCACGAAGAGTGTAAGAAAGGAAAAAAAAAATTAAACAATGTGAAATCTTGGTCACCAGAAAGAAAATTCTCAAAAGTTTGCCGAAGAAATTTCAACCAAAAGAAAATAATAATTAATTAGCCTGGTAAACACTGAAAACCTACTGAAGCCAAGCAAAACAAAAACTGACATGAAAAATTGAAATTGCCTTAAACTGGTGACAAACAAACAGAATATTATCAATTTTTCTCTGTCAAACAAACAGACGAACAAATTAAATTCTCGAATCTTTTGGTAGACTGTGAAACATCGAGAAAACAAACAAACGATTCAATATTTGAGTTTGTAGTCAAAAAAAAGACAAAAAAAAAAAAATTCAATTCTGGCAATTTGCATCTTGCTAGAGAAAATTTCAATCAAACAGAAATAGTTTTTCAATATTTTCATTCTGCCAATTTTTCAAGTCAAATTTTAGTTTTATTTCTGAGCAAACAAATAGAAATCGTGCAGCACAGAGCAGTCAACGGAAAAATCAATTATATCGATCATGATGATTAGATGCTTGATCTCAGCTTGTTTGGTTTTTAGAAAAAGTTCAAGTGATCAAACAAACGCTGTCAGGGAATTTATTTAAAAGTTTTTGCTGAGACTTGCCTAGCCGTTTAGCTCTTCTTCTTCTTATTTCAAAATCAAATTCAGAAAACTTTCTGTAAATTTGAAGGAGAAAAATCCTTTTTAATAAAAACTTGATTTTTTTGAGAGTACAACATCTCTTTGTTTTTTCTTGATCAAATTTCTATTATTCGCATGGAATTTAATTTCAATAATCAATTGTTTATTCACATTTCGAGCGTAACAAACAGAAAACAACACAGAATCCTTGTGTTGTCCCCAATGATGATTATGAGAAGCAAAGCTTGCTTCAATTTTTGAAAAAATTATTGAAAAAATAATTCCAATAGTAGTGTGCGTTTGAATGGGAATAATTATTTAAAAGTTAATAAACCATCCAATTTTTTTAAAAGAAAATTCTCTTTATTTAAAAAGAGCTAGACACACACACACACAGCTCTGGTATACAAAAATAAATTTTCAATTTTCTTCCAAGAAGACCATCGACTCAATTTTAGAGAGCTCCAAATTGCTACCAAGCAAGCAAATATATTGGGTAACGCCATAAAACCGATAACACAAAAAACAAAACACATTAAAACATTGATATGATCAAAACAAAATTCCACCAATCAATCGAATGGCACCACCAAGACTTTTTTTTTGGTAATCTCTCTTACTGGTTCGATAAGGCAACAAATAAAACACCCAACTAAACAACCAACCAACAGCCAAAAATTTATTATTCTCTTAAACCCCTCTATAGGCAAACACATTGGAACATTTATATTTGAATGGCGTAAAAACAACAACAACAAAAAAATTCAAAGAATAAAATTTAAATGTTCAGTTTTTTCTTTCTTCTTTTTATGGGTTTTCTCTCCAAATTTCTTATTTGTTTTGAATAATTTTATTATTTTTATTATAATGATGATGATTATTTTAAATTTGTAAAAATATTTCAACAATAAAAAAAACATAGCGTTGGAAGCTAAAGTTTGTCAAAGGCAAATTAAAAACCGAACAAAAGCAAGAAAAAAAAACGAAACGTCGGAAATTTTTCTTTAAATGCGATCGTTCCATTTTAAATAATGATGATTATTATGATCCTCTCTCCTCCGAACAGCTCTCATAAATTCAACACATTCTTATTCAAATAAAACGGCATTCTATTCGTTTCAATTTTCGCTAATCAATAAGAATCTCGAAGGTTTTTTTCTCCTTCCAAAGAATTCTCAAAGAGCTGAGATTGCACTCAAAAAAACTGTTTAAAAATTTGAGTTCTAGTTGCAAGTCTAATATCATAAATTCATCATTCTTTTAATAAATGAGTAAAAAACAAGTCCAAGGGACAATACATGTATTTATTGTCTGGGAGTTTTCACAGAGAAAATTTATTACCCCAAGAAAAAGAAATTTAATAATTTTAAATTTAATAATAAAGATAAAACAAACATTTGTTTGGCAAACACAAATTACCAGAAGAGAACAGAGGAAAAACAAAATGAATCTAAATTCTGCGTGTTTTTCGTGTAAGTTGTTAAATTTAAATTAAGTGAAAATGCCAAGCAACATTCACCCTAAACTCATTCAAATTGATTGTACCACACAGACACAGGCAGGCCACTATTATCTTGGTTTTTAATATAAATCTAAATATTTCGTTTGTTCCCTTACAAGCAAGACCTTGTTTCATTTTAGGGTAATTTGATGTTTTATTTATTGTTATTATGGTGAGATTTTTTAGTTTTGTTTTCTATCATTTAATGACCACACCACCCAACAAAAATGACCAAACCAACCAAAAAGAGACCGAATTAGGCTTTCTCTTTTATAAATTTTTTTAACGACCAAAAAAATAAAACAGTGCTAATTAGAAAGTGAAAAGTTTTTTTCATGGCACAAACTAAGCCTGAAACAATGACAAAAAAACATGGCAAGTTGATGCCTCAACGAGAGCATGATTACCTCAATCGATGAAAGAATTAAAAATTTCAGATTTTTATAAAGAAAAAAAATTCTCTGCCTTTTTGAAAACTGTCCAGTATGAAACAGCGTGACTGGGCTTTACTTTTTTTTTTGGTCCAAGATAAGATCCAAAAAAAGTACCGACTTGGCAACTAAACATAGTATTTTATAGAATAAAGAAATCTGATGTGATTGTATGAAACGAAAAATGAAATAATTAAACATTCATCTCTCAACCATTATCTTCAGTAACTTTGTTCAAAACAAAACATTAACACCATTCACATTAACATTGAAATAACTGGGGATATTTGGTGTGCGTTGACGTGTAAACGTGGGAGATGGGCTTGTTTTACTAGTGCGGTCTATACTGCTTCTGGTTAGTGTACTTCCAAATACGACGAATAAGGGAGACAACAACAACAACAAAAATGTTACATTTATTTGTTTCAAATAATAGACATTCTATTCTTAGCAACCCAACACATATACAAATCGATTCTGGAACGATTTAGCTCAACAACACGAAAAGAATATTCTTTATTTATTTATACTATTATTAAAATTATATGTTTTCTAACTAAAAAAAAAAAAACAACAATCTCCGGCTAATACATTCTTTCTCTTTTGGTTCACACCAAAATGAATGAATTAATTAATTATCGTGATTATCAGAGTGTTTGCAGCCCAAAGAACAGGGACCGACAAAAAACAAAACAGCAACAACACAATGGTTTTGAATTTGGCTGTTGAATAATAATTTTAGCATTTCACTATTATTATATTTAGGATCATCATCAAAAAATCATCATCATTTTTTTTTGGGCCAACCAGAAAAAATTATTCAATCGATAGCAAAGAAACAAACTTTCCCTAAAACCTAACAACTCGTCTCTGGGACCTCAGAAAAAAAACCATATACCATTCATAGAGATTGAATGGCACGGCCATGTAAAATCTGCTGCTAGAAACAAACACCAAAAACTATTAATTATAATGTTTGTTTTTTTTTTTTTTTGTTGCTGTCCTGAGCTTTTGGCTCATGCTGGTCGGGAAGTACCAGGGCCCGACTAGTTCCAGATCAAACTCAGCATTTGGACTTTTAATTAATTCATTTCCATGAAAGTGAGAGCGAGGAGAGAGACAGAATAGAAAAAAAACTGATTATTATCACTGTTGAATAATAGTAGAGAAACATATTTTTTGGTGAAAAAAAAACCCAAGAAAACGAATGATAAGCAAACAAGAAAATTTCAAACAGAAGATTAGTAAAAACATCTACAACTTTGTTTTTTACTTTTTCTAAAACTGGTAAAAAATTTCAGAATTTTGAAACATTTTTCTAGGTCTATGAGCACACACACGTCTGAACAAGTAAACGAATGAATTTAATGTTTGAAAAGTTTTTCTTTCCGGTGCTGTAAACTTATTACAACCAACCAACCAACAAATAAAAAATGTTTTTTTGCCTCTAAAAAAAAAATTTATCAAAAAACGTTTTAATGTCGTTTGATGTGCGTGAAATGTTATCTTTGCTGCATTGATTTTGTTCAATGTTTTCTCGCCAAACAAACGCTTGAAATTTTGAGAAAAAAAATTTTCCAACAAAAAATTCTTAAATCAAGTTGTTTAAAAACTAAGCTCTCTCTCCCAATGATTAATTGATAGAATCGTAGAGAATCAAGACGAGAAAAAAGAAACAGTATATCAGTTTCAACTGGAACACAATTATTGATTTTTCTTCCATTTTCAAGGAAAAAAATAAAATGGAAAAAAACTTCAATTGACAGCAGCAAACAACAGCTCTATCCACAAGAAACAAGCAGCCAGTTGTGGGTTGAATCTTTTTTCACAATCCGAAAAATTACATTATAAATCGACAAACTCTACCATTATCATCATTATGATGTTTTATTATCAAACATAAACACCCATCTCTCTCTCTCTCTCTCTCTTGCCAATAACTATAAATCATCTAAATTGTTTTAAAAGAAGAAAATATTTTAATAGAAGAAATCTGTTTAATCATCTAATGAGAAGTTGAATAGTTTTATTTTAAAAGTGCCGATATCACGATATAATTTTAACCAATCAATCATTTAATCAAACCGGGATGATTCTTTTTCTTAGGAAATCATATTTTTTCTTTTTGAAAATTTGAATTTGATTCTGTTTGTTTTGTTGGAAAAAAGTTATCATACTGATTTCTCAAAACTCTTGAAAAGGTTTTAATTAGTTTCGGACAATAATGAATTAATTTCTCATTGTTCATGATAATAGTAATAATAAAAAATTTATGATGAATTAATTTATCTAAAAATTAATTTGTTTGCGTGGTTGTGGTCAATATCAAGACCGCCACCTATTTAGATATTAGAATAAGATGAAACAACAAGCATTGTATCATTCGGTAAATTATTAGTTTTATTATCATCATAATGAAAATGATCTTTTTTCTTCTTCTTCTTCTTGTTGTTCTACAAAGATTCTTTAAATGGCAATACACTTAAAACCAAACAACACTTAACAATGCTAGCCAATGGTAGCAAGTGAAGAGAACAGTGAAAGAAAACTCGAGCATTTATCATTTGCCTTGTTTTTTTTTTTTTCTTTATTTGGAGATCTTTTTCTGTTTCAAAGAGCGAGAGAAAACTTTAAACTTTTCTGTTTTACTTCTCTTTTTTTTTTTGTTAATTAAGTTGAACAAGAAATCGTTGTGTTGTTCTATCTTTCTCTCGTTCCGTAGAGAAAAATAAATTGAAATAAAACTTAATAATAATGATAATGATCCTCATCATCATACTTGTTAATAGTGTTTCTTGGCTTGGCTGGCAGTTTACAACAACACCAAACTGAAAATTTGAGCTCAAGAAAATTTTAAAAAAAAAAACTTTTTCTCCTTTCATTAATCTTTTCTTTTGTTCAATATACAGAGAATCGGAATAAATATGTTAAACTCGTCTGCCTTTCAAACAACAAAAAAAAAACAGGATAAACGGGTTAAAAAAAAAACACTTTCAATACTGATGAGATTTTGTTCAATTTTTTAACAGCGTTTTTTTTTGTCAATACACCCTGTAAAAAATATTAAACTAAAACTATTTTGCTACACAAAGAATTAGATAAAATTAATGTTATAATTGTATCATCTTAACAAAAGAAAGCTATGCTATTAAACATAAATACGTCTTGTTGTTGTTGCTAAAGATCCGACTTTTAAAACCCGTTAGAGAGAATGGAATCCATTCAGTGGAGAAAGCTGCAAAATTCTCTACTGTGTGAGCATGTGTAGTTTAGAATGAAAAATAAAAAACTTGTCGCCATTTTCTCGTTTTTGTGGTCCAAAACAAAAAAGATTTCAATTTCTTTTATGGAAAATTTATTTTTCTTGTTAAACAACAATGATGGTAGAGAAAATATTCTTCCCAGAAGATGGACCCAACAACCAAACAAACAGATCCAGGGTAGAGCGCAAAAAAAGTTTAAAATCGAAAAAATCAATGAATTTATTGTTTATCGGTTAATTTTGGCTTGTTTAACCGTTGGTCTCCATTTCTCGAAGACACTTTGTGTGCTGCTGATCGCCTTCCCATCAACGATTTTTCTCCATAAATTTTTCTCTGTTTTTCTCTGTCTCTTTCTCTTGTGAAGAGGAAGAGATAACAAGTTTTAACGGTTCCAGGATTTTCTTAAAAGTTTTTTTTCCTTTAGTAATTGAGTATTTTTTTTAACAAAACAAAAAAGTTCGTAAATTTTCGTTTTGGGGATATATTTTTCCTTTGGTTGTCTCTTTTCCATTCCATTATTTTTTTTCCTGTTGAGAAGGTTGAGTTTAATTTCAAAACAACAACAACCAAGAAAGAAACTTTTGTTGTTTTGCTGGGTTTGTTTTTTTTCTCGGTGTAACATGAAATAATAAAAAAATAAACACTAGGGAGCCATGTTTATTCTTAAACAGGCCATATTCCTTCATTCGCCAAGATTTTATGGTTATTTCAGAGAAGAACAAGACAAAATTTCCTACTTTTAATTGGCTTTAAGCTTTCTTCTTTTTTTTTACACAACTAAACCCTTTTTCTAATGAAATCATTCCGTTTGTCAGTGAGTTTTGTGTTTGTCGTGTTGTCTGGGTGAATTATTCTTTTAAAATGTTTTTTCTGTTAGTTGAAGTGTTATCTTCTCACATCATTTCTAATACATCATCAAAACTATCCACCACCAGAAAGTATGTTTCTCCTGTGTTTCATTTGCTTTCATCAACTGAGGTATCAAATAATGGAGACTTAATAAGAATCAAAACAGTTGATAAACTCTCAAAATCTGATCATCTAGAAAACCAGAAAAGAAAATGAAAACCCGAACGACGTGAATGGGTTAATGCTTGAAACGGACATTGCAGAGAGCCACTTCACATACAAACAGAGAGATAAGAAAAAAAAACAATTTCTTTCATTCAAAGAAATTCGATCTGATGGAAAAAAATTTGATCAAAGTTTTTTTTTTCTTCCAACAAAATTTTATCAGCAAAAAATTCAAATTTAGTTAAATTGTTAAAAGTTCAATATTATCGCTTTTTTGAAGAAACTTTTTTCTCATGTCTAGAAAAGTCTCGAGCAGAATAACTTGACAAGAAAAACAGTTTTTTCAAAAATTTGTTTTTTTTTTTTTTTGGAAGTACGTTTTTATCTAGCAAGAAAAAGGAAAATATCAACCAAATTAGCAAATAAAGGAAATTACAGCATTTCATTAAAAAAAACTCGTTTTGGCACTGTTCCAACAGCAACGAATTGATCAAAAGAAATTTGAAATCCGGATATCTTCAGCACTTTTTCGAACCTTTGTAAAATTCTCTTCGAAAAAAAAACTAACAAGAACAAATAAGAGAAGCAATATTGGGAAAGAAACCGAATCAACCAAGAAAATTGGTTTTCTTACTAAAAACTCACTGAAAGTTTTTTTAGCTTTTATTAGAAGAATCTTCCTGAGTTGAATAGCAGAAACAAACTGATCACTCAATCACTTTAAGAGTTTCAAAAATAGTCACGTCATTTCTCACACATATTTGAGAAAAGTTTTGACAGAAATCAACAAGGCAACTCTTGCAACACTGTTTGGTCTATTACATTCATCACTTCACTATGACAATCAAACAAAACAATTTTGAAAGAAAAAAAATTCACTTACTTTATGGTTCAATTTGTCCCGTTGATGCGTGATGCTTTTAATAATTGCTTAAAACTGGACTTCTTTCTCAAAATTATTTAAAATTCTTGAAATCAGATGATTTTAGCGCTTTTCTAACACTTAAAACTTTAACATTGGTCACTTTCAATAAAAAAAAAAGAATTTTTTTTCTTTGAACCCACAAAATTGTCTGGTTGAATGATCTCTATAATTTGATATGTAACAAAACAAACAAAAAAACTTTGAAATTAAACTTTTGTTAGCAAAAACAAATCGATGATAAACTTAAAATCAAACAACAACAAAAACATTTATGATGAAGAAGACTAGAGAAGTCAAACTAAATCCTACTTAAATCTCGATTAATAATGTCGGTCAAATTGATATGTTGCACTATTATTATTGTTGTAACACAAAACTCAGCGATTCAATAATTTCTTTGAACGATTCACTGTTATTGTTTTGCTATATTAATTTTTTCTAAACAAACAACCATTGTTGAAACAATTGGGCTCAACTCAATCAAAAATCATCAAAATTCAAAGTTTTGCTGAAAATTTCATTTTTGAAAGTTTTGATTTGATCAACGATGGAAGATTTTGCTTTAAATTCAAAGATGCAGAGATTTCCAGTCAATAGAAAAAATTATCATCAGAAAGGTTTTTGCCAAAAGGTCTGTTGATAGGTCTATTAAATATAATCTCGAACATAAACAGTTGAAAAAACTGTAGCTTGAATTTCAAACATGCTCCAACTTTAGTAATGAAAAAAGATTTTTCTTGTTGTTGTGAAGTGATTGACAGATTAAAACTTGCAAATTTTTCTAAAAATATTTTTTGAAAGTTTTTTTCTCCAGTATAGCTTTCCAGATTTTATCATTGTTTTGAGATGAATTTATTTCAAATAAAAAAAATGTCAAATCAAAAATCACCAACAATCGTTGAATGCAAAACAAACGAACTAAAAATAGCAACATATAATCAAATGAATGCAAAATAAAAATCATACCAGTTAAACTAGTAAATTCGAATAATCATAGCATAATTCTTGATTTAAAACGGAAAACTCAAAACAAATTTCTCTTCCTTTTTCTTTTTTTAACTGCATTTGGAATCCGGTTCAATTATTTCAAAAAAAGAAATAGTATTTTGCCTACACAAAATAATCATCCGATTGAAAACTTTAATTCCAACATTCAATTTCAATCAACTTGGCATTGAAAGTGTTTTTTTTTTCAATTTTTGAGAATCCAAAAATGCGAAGAAAACGGATGACCGAGGTGAATAAACAAATTCATAGAAAAACCAAGACTGCACGACGAACAGTAAAAAAACAACGACCACGTTGTCATGTGCCAGAAAAGAAGTTTTTTTTTCTTTTAGTAAATGTTATTCTTTCGGTTAAAAAAGAAACATTAATTCATGCTTCATTCACACAAACAAATCATTTCTATGCTTTGCATATATTTTCGTGCTGGTCTTGTTTGATTTTTTCTGTCGGTTTCAAAATGAAAAGAACAATTTTTTTCTTTAAGATAATTATTATGCTTCAGCGAGAAGCTTCTCATATTATTCTTACTTGATTTGTTGAGAAAAGGCTGAATTTTGGAGTTTTAGAAACTAAACCATCCATTCATGGAAACATCATCATTTTTTGTTGTTAGATTCTATTTATTCAAGATTTCTTTCAATTATCCAAATTTCCAACAACGAATTTGAATGATTAGCATAGAGAAAAACGCCAAAGATTCCATGTTCTTTGTTTGCTTTTTGTAACAGCTTTGATGGACGGCACCTTGCTCAACAGCTAGTGTTGCGAAAAAACAGATGAAAAAAATTTTGTTTTTTGTAAATTTAATTAAATAAATTTACAAAAATTACAAAAAATTGTTAGAATAAAAAATTATTTTGAAACGAAATAAATTTTAAAAATTTTTTGATGATAGAATTCTATAGCGTCGTTTGTGTGCGGTTCTTTTGATTGTGTTCGATCGTTCTCTTTGTTCCATTCCCTCCATTTATTCACTCACTCATTCATTGATTCATTCTTTTTTTTTTTTTTGATAAATCAAATTCTTTTTTAGTCAACAATCTTTCGAGTTTCTTATTTGGTCAATAGTGTTTTTATTTTTATTTGATACTATTCGTTTCTATATGTGTTTCTGATCTACGATTTATTTCATTCCTTTATTCATTCAATTCATAGAATTTCATTAAAATATTTGAAAGTAGAGAAGACCAAAATCCAACATCAGGTTTGATCGAGATTTTCTTTCCTAATTTTTTTTTTGATTAAGATTTTTACTTTCCCTAGCAACATTTTATCCAAAATAACAATAATAATAGAAATCCAAGAATATAAACGATTCTATTTGCAGAAGTGAAAACCAAATCAAACAAACAAGCAAACTGATGAAAGCTTTCTGAATCAAGTATTTATTTATTTTAATATTATTAATATATTTTATTTTTATCATTTTTAAATGTCTATTTATTGTTATTTTTTTATTATTTGTTTTATTTTATTATTATTATTTACTACTAAATAATAATAATAAATTTCTGGGCTTCTATGTTTGTGTGGGTGGGTGTACATCGAAACCAACGATAAATATGCTGATGTTTGCTACTTTCCTTATTCTTTAAGAGATTGTCTTGTGTTTGTATTAAGAATAAATCTTAAGAAAGAAAAAATTCCAGACATTCAGCTGTTTTTTTGGGTAGCATTACAAAAATCGTCGATCAAAAATGTAAATGGAAAAGTTAGTCCCTAGTTTTAACCTCGAAAAAGAAAATTTTTCCGATGAAAACTTTTCAAACAAATGATTTTGTTTGTTTTCTCCTCAAAACTTCGAGGAAAGTTTTACTAAACAATTTTATTTTTTTTATATTCATATTTTTTCCAAGTTTTTGGTATGTTTTTCTCAGATTTAAAATACCAATGATTCAAATTTGTTTCAAAATATCATTTGAGTTTTATTTTGTGTGATTCAATTATTCAAGAAAAATCGTTCGATTATTTCTAATTCGTTTACAGCGAAATTTTTGCATCATAAATTTTAGTATTTTTTTTCTCTGTTCCCTGGACCATTTTTTCATTTATTTAATCAATAATAATGGTCATCATGTTTTTTCAAATGTTATTGTTGTTGTCGGTTAGTTGAGACTATTCATTTTTGAGTTTTCTTGTGTTTTATAAATCCCAAAAAATTGTTATTCTCTTTGGTTGCCTTCAAAACAAGAAGTGAAGAGAATATTGATTTTGTTTTTGTTGCTATTAAAGTTGTTATTGATCATTGATCACTATCGAATTTATTGGAAAAACAACAAAAACTTTCACTTAAACCATTCCAGACACAAAACCTCTTTTCTGTTGTTTGATCCACCAAACCATTTTGGACCAGAAACAGCATAACAATAACAACAAAGGAATTTTTCTGTTTTTTTCTGGATTCTAAACCAAATAAACTAAATTGTTTCTATAGCTTAACACTTACATGAGAGAGAAAAAATCAAAGAAATTCGATCAATTTTTTTTTTGTTTTAGCAGAATAACTAACCAACAACAACGAAAAAAAACTAGCCGAACAAGCAAGCAAATTATTTTGAAATGTTTATTCATTTTTGCAGGCACATCAAGAGTTTTTGTAGGGATTAAAATGAAGTAATATTTTGTTGAGAATCTTTATTTTTTCCATTGATAGGCTCTCAAAAAATTTATTTAATTTAGTTGAACACAAGTGTGTGTACACACATACAGATTTGTTTCATTAAGAATTATAATTGAATAGTTTTGAATTTATGACGATAATGATGATATGTTCTTCTGATACAGTTTTCTTTTTTTTTATCCTCAACAAAACATAAAGATGACGACAGCAAATATTGTTTCAGGAACTTAGATAACAAATAAAAAATACATCAAATTCAATATGGAATAGATGGAAGGGACAAATATTTTTCTTTATATCTCTTAAGCTATAAATAAATATAGTTATAGAAAAAAAAAGAATGAAGGAAAACAAAGCTCCGACAAAAACAAAAATGGAAACAGAGCAAGAACTCTGTTTTCCGGATCATTGGATTTTTTTTCTGCAACTAGAAAAATACAAGAAAAATGTTATTCTGATTCGAAAAAATCTAAGAATATTCTTGCTTGTTCTTTTTTGATTGTCAATATGTTTTATGATTTTTTTTCCTGTCTGTGTGCATTTGATAGACCCAAAAAATTATTAATATAACAATAAGTTTGAGAAATTGTTGAAAATTTATAAATAATAATAATTTATAAATTTAAGAAATTTAAAAAAAAAATTCTGTTTGTAGCTCTAAATTTTTCAATTTGATGGAATACTTGAGAATTTTTCGAGATCTGATGAATGTTAAGTGTTGAACACCCGTGAATCAATAAAACTCTTGAATATCTTGTTTGATTTGATTTTGTTTATGCGAAAAGTAGATGTTGTTTGATCACATTTTTTTCTCTTAATGGACCAACCAACGATTTCATGTGAACAATAAACAAACTTGAATCACGTCAAACGTCTATTGTTCTTAAAAAAACAACAAATCACGTATATAACGATGGTTTGTGTTTGTTTGTATGTAATAATATGTGTGATTGTTCTCCTAACATAATAATATTTTTTTCAACTCTAAATAATAAATTTAAACCAATCTAAACAAATGGCAAATTTTTTTATTTTTCACATTTTCGATTCTTTTGATAATTAAAAGATCAATAATTTTATTATTTTCTGACCCAGAAACATTGTTTCTTTTTGAATTGAGACTTCTATCTTTCTAGTTTCTCACTTTTTTCTATCTTGAAAGTATCTTGAAATTATTCTTCAAGGATAAAATCATTTGATCTTTCTTGGATCATCATCTCATGTTATGGTTGTTGGAATAGATTTGTCACGTAGTAGAGACGTTTTTTTTTTGTGTGTGTGTGTTTGTTTGTTCTTGGATGTACCAACCATCATTGTTCTTCTTTTATTTGAACTAATTTAATTCATTAGAAAACGAGAGCGAAGCTCTTTAGTGTTTCTGTTTTTTTTTTTTTTGTTTCCAGTTCAATATTTTGATGTGTGCTGGAAAAAGAGCGTGTGCGCGATTTATTGAGCCTTATTAATTTGGTAGCGATCCATTAATATTCTGGGGAATAATATTATTATTGGAAAGCACTCCTTTTTCACTTGCCTATAGTTTTGTTTTTTTTAGCTAAGCTAGAATTTTTTTCTTTTTAAAGAATATTCATTAAGTAGATTTGCTGGATGGTGCTGGGCTCCATCAATTTACACATGCACTATCAAATCTATATTCATTTATACCATCTAAGAATTCACACACACTCACTGGCAGACAGGCAAATTTCGTTGATTCATCAAAATTTTAGATCTAAAAATGCCGACAACTTGAACAATCATCATCATTATACGACAATAATGATGGTCGTGTTATTTGATGATAATCATCACTACCAATCACCCAAAATAATGATCATCATCATAATCACCGATAAAAATTTTCTCAGTCTTTTTTCATATAAGAATTTTGATCTTTTCTTATTTTGACAAGCATATAACAATAAGTTTTAAAAATGGAGCGTTTAATGAAAATTTCCACTATTCATTCACTTGAAGAGTTTTGCTTCTCATCAAGATTATGATCTTTGAAATAGTTTACAGAAAATGTGAATTTTTCATTGATTTGAAAACTTTTTTAAAAAAATTGATTTCACTCCCGTCCGAAATGTTCAAGTTTCCAAGACATTTCTTTTTGTATATTTTTTCTGAGAGTATGAACAGGAGAATAATACAATTCAAACCCAAAAAAATGAAAAAGTTTTTCTAGTCAGTTGTTCTAGTGTTTGAGATTTAATGAAAACTTCCTCAAGAGAACTAGTTTCAAATTTAAAACAGCTTATTTTTTTTTAGAATTTTTATTTCAATTTGTCTGATCAATTTTGCTGTCATTTTTATGTTGCTTGTGATGGTGATATATCAAACCACAAAAATATTCAAGCACAAAAAAATCTCCGTGGTTCGTTTCACCTAAAAAAAAGTATCGCGTTTCTAAAAAAACCGCTTTCTTTCTTTTTTCAAAAAAAATATGATTTGTATTCAATTTTCTACATAAATATTATGCGATATAAAATAATAACAATTGAAAAATATGAAATTTATTGGTCACTAGGGGAAAGAGAAAAATAAGCTTTTCAAAATGGGTTTAATGTATACAAACACCCATCACCAGACCAGAAGATTTATTCGGGCAACAGCCTACTCTTAAGAATAGAATTTCCTATTTTTAATGGAAAACTTGGGATATTTTCACGAAAATCTGGAAATGAGAGAATTTGTCTTCGTTTTTTTTTTCAAACAGCAAACAACCACTCATTGGTTGTTTGTTTCATTTTATTTGTTTTTCATTTGTAAAGACTAATCAAAATAAATTCCCCAATCTAGTTCATTCATTTGTTTGTTTGATGGTGGGTTATTCGTTTTAATAACAACACAAAGTTTTAATCAATTTTTTAGCGTTTAATAGTTTGTCGTATGTGGTGTTTTTGTTTCATTATTGTTTGTTTTTCATTTAATTCTTGAAAACCAAAAGCATTTTAAACTTGACATTTGTTTTTGGTTGTTGTCATTAGTTCAAGTTGTTTTGACATGTTGTGTTTACTTGATTTAGAATCATCGTCATTATTACACGATTATCATCATTATTGGGTTTTGTGTTTTGAGTATAAAGTAGCTATTATGATTATTTCTTTATTAATTTGAGACTTAGCAAACAATAACCTACAACAATGACAAACAACTTGCAAAGAATACAACTAAAGAGATGAAAAACAGCAAAAAAATCGTTTGAGATCTTCAACATCAATAGCAAATTGCTATCGATTCATTCATTCTGAGAAATGAGATTTTTTTCCTGTGAATGTGCGTTTAAACTTTTGAAACCCGAACTTGATTAAGAAATTGAGAGAGTTGAAAACTTTTGTTTCAAACAATAGTTGATCAAAAAAAAAAAAAATCTGAAATTCAAATGAGTTTTTATTCTTGTTAGTCTAGTTAGTGTTAGGTAGTGTGTGAAAGTCTAGTGATTATTTTTTTCGCTACTAAAAAAAGATACAATTTTATCGTTTATATAAAGAAATATCTTGTGTTTTATTCAAGAAAAACTTGTTTCAATGTTTTTTTTTTTAAAGGATTCTCAATTTAAATTAAAAAAAACTTGATAAAGGCAGGGAAGCTTTCTTTTTTTTATCTGTCAGCAGAGAAATATAATAAAGATTTATGTCTAGCACAGTGAACATCTCTTGTAATCAGGCTTTGAAATATGTGTATCTTCTACAAGCTTTACATTATTAGACCCAAATATATTACAAGACATATATTCAAGAATTTAAATTGAATTTTTTTTTTTTTCAATATTGAATTTTATTGAAAAAAACTGTTCAAAATTCAATTTTCAATAAACTTCAGCCAAGTTTAGGTGGACACCTTAAACTCAAACATCACTTGAAGCAAAAACACCGAAATGTCTCAGCATTAGTTGATTGTTTCATACTAGAATGTGTTATAAAGCCACCATCACACATCAGGTATCTCTTTCTATTGTTGAAAATCTATTGAAATTTTTCTTTAATATAAAATGAAAGAAAAAATAGTTTTTTTTTTGAAATTGAAATAACTTAATTTGGCCTTAGACGTCTTTAGAAAAATAAAAAAGACCACGGTGATATGATATGATGATGTGACTGGAAAACCAAAATAACTGTCTAAATAATAATGAGAGAAAAGCTAGCCAAAAAAGAAGAAACATTATATATTGTAAATGATGATGATGATGATAATGTTTCTAAATTGATAATAATGACCGTTTTTATACATTACTTTCCACATTGGGAAAAATATTCTTCCGAGACTCTATTAAGAAAAGTATTTCAATTTGTTTGAGTTTTTTAAACTCTTAAATCTTTGGAATATTGAAAGAGCATAGAACTATATTTATTTCCTTTATTTTTTTTTTTAACAAGAGAGAGAGAGACTAAACCCAGAAGACTAGAACACCATTGTGTGTGAAGAATCTTTTTATTCAACTTTGTTGGAACATTACTACTATTTTTGCACTTTTGGGAATTTTTTACTCATTGCCTTGTTCATTTTTCTCTTGTTTCCAACAAAAAAAAAAAAATATTTATCAAAAAATATTCTTTTGTTTTTTTTTCGTTTTTGAACTGTCGTTACTCGTTGAAAACAATGTTTTGTTTTGTTTTTTTCAATACTTTTCTGAAACTTGAAACTCCAAAATGACGATTTCTTGATGGTGATCAGCATCATCATCACTAGTTGTTTTATTAGGGACAAAAAAGCATCAAGGTAGCCTGAATGAAATAAAAACAAACAAACAATGTCTCCTGTGTCATGATCTGCGTTGAAAGAGAAACCATCATCATTCATTCGCTCATTCATTGGTTCGATTGGAACTTTTTCCCAAATGGAAAACACCAAACCCATTTCGATAGATGAAAAAAATAGCAGAAAATAAAAAATAAAACCATTCATCAAATTTCATCGACCAAAACACACACTCCAATGAATGAGATGCCAATTTAAAGTGCCAAGTTGCGCTAAAAAATGGGCAAGTCTTTTTTTCATCAAATAAACCATTCTGTTTTAGAAACACCGAAGTGAAAAATATTCTGTTGAGAAATTTTCTTCAAAAAAAAAAAAAGTTTATTCTTCTACTTTGAATCAAAATAATGATGATGATGATAATACTCTCTTACCATTTGGGACCTGTTTTCCAATTCAAATTCTTTTCCCTCCCGCTCTAACATGTTTAAAATTATTTTTTTCCTATTCATTTTGGGTTCTATCTTAGAGAGAAAAAAAAATTCTCAAACAAAACTTTTTCTGTTTTATTAGAAAACTAACCAAAACAACAACAATAAAATTAATCATAGCCGGAAAGTGTTTGGAAAGAGTTGAGTTCCTAACTTTGCCAGTCGATTGCTTGATCGGGGTCTCTCTGTGGGTGTATGTTGATTTTTTGGCTAAGAGTATTCATCCTTTTCCCTTGATGTTGGAGCCTTTGCATTTTTAGCATAAGTTTTTCTCAAACCAAACTTTTTTTAATGAGATGAAATAAATAATATAGTGTTTTGTTTTTCTACTTCTAGTTTCAATTCTTATCACCCTAAGAAGGAAAAACTGAGATTTTAAAATAGAAAAAACTTTGTATTTTTCAAGTAGAATGTTTTTTTTTCAAATTATCTTGGTTTAAACAAACGACGACCCTTGGTGTCTGTGAATGTGGACCCAACAACAAAGTTGAATGTCATTTATTTTTATCAAGCTAAAATAAATCACTTTGAAAAGTTGAAATCTTTCTCTCTTTCAGTCTAACACAATAAGAAAATGGCTAAAAAAAAATTTCTTAAACATTATTTTATTTTTACCCTCGAACAACAAACGAAACAAGAAAAAAAATTACATTTCTAGGCAAGTTATGCTCTATGCTATAAGTTTTTATCTTAAAGAGTGAAAGCGAGACGAAAACTTTTTATCACTTAATTCATTTTCTATATAAATCGTAGTTTCATTCATATCCCCCTAACACATGGCACACAGAAATAAGTGGATTTTTTTAAGTCAATGTAAAAAAAACAAAACTCTCTTCTTGAGAGTTGGAGTATCAGAAGTTTTTGGGTTGTTGAAATTTTTCCTAAAAAAAGATATTTTTGTTCTGTTAGGTTTTAATGAGCAAAAGGATTATTACCAAACATATCAAACGAGGGAAAATGATAAAATGACTTTTATTTTCGGGAAGAGTTAAACTCTTAAACTGTGTGGTTGAACATTGTATTCCTCAACACAGTATACTCATTGAAACTTTAAGTTGATCTAACTTTGGAAATTTCTCCATGAAAAAACAAATCAATTTTGATAAATAAAGATAGATAAATGGGTAGATTTGCATGATTACCCTGATCTTACGATAAACTTTTTTTTTCGAAAGTTTCAATCGTGAATGCGACAGTTTATGACAAAAATAATTCTTGATTTATATTTACCCAATGAATGAATGAATAAATCAATAACAACAGAAACTTGTTTTGCCTCTTTTTCCAATATTTTTGATTTTTTTTTCTTTAAAAAATAGAATTTATCAAATCGATTTCCGATGAATTTTTCTTTCTTTTTTTCGTTCTCTCGCTTTTTCAATCAATTGTAGATTATGAAAGAGAAAAAGAGAAGTGTTCAAAAACGATTATTAAAAATAATAGAGAGTCAATTCCATCATCGTTATTGTCTTTTGACGTCTTCTAACGTTTGGTTTTTTTTTAATGAAACTAGTCTACACTGTGTTCGATTTCTGTCAATCTTTCGAAATATGAAATTATCTTTTTGGAGATGTCAAAATGAAATAGACCCCAAAGTCATTTTGAGAGTTGAGGGGTTTTGTCTGTGTCAAACAAAATATCTAAAGCTTTGTGGAGATTTTTGTGGTGTTCTCGTGGGTAACAAAAGTCAAATCAAACACTCTTCTCATATAGTTGTTGTTTTTATTTGTCAAACTAAAACAGAAAGTTTTTTTCTGTTTCTTGATCAAAGATAAAGTTCAGTTGTTTCAAGATTTGATTCTTGAAGAACGTGCTTTTCCAAAAAAGTAAGAAGTATATCAAGGAGAATATTTGTATTAGTCTTGAATCAAACACTTTGATCAAAAATTTCTTTAAATAGAATTTTTAGTCAACCTAGAGAGAAAACCCTCTTGATAAAAGTTTTATTGATGACGATATATTCCACCATCTTATAGTGATCGTCGTCTATGCCATACCCACATTCAATTTAATTTGAATGTGGCACGAAAAGTACATTTGTTTAATTATTAGCGAGAGTGAAAAAGCTCTGCAAAATGAAAAAAAATCAGATTTGTGTGTTTGCTTTCAAAGAAAATGCTGGAAAAACACTTGAGAAACAAGTACTCACCGAAAACACACACATACCATTACTAAACCCAGCACACAAATCAGAATAATTTTTTTCCTTTCACAAAACCATCCTTGTGGACTGGAAGAGTAAAAAAAACTAAAAAGTTTTTTCTCTTTTCTGTTTTTATTTTAAATTTAATGAAATTAAGAAAACAAGTCAAATTAAATTAACTTGAAATGTTAATATTACTACTGGCTTGCTGCTGCTACTATTGCTAAACTAAAATTAATACGATGAAAAGAGATATATAGATAGATAGATATATATATATTAGTTTAGTTCAATTAATTAAAATGGAAATTTGACTTTGTTTCGACTCCTTGTTTCAACACACACACAATTCTGCTTGAGCCTAGACTTTGCTTCATATTAATGTTCGTTTTTTTTTTTGGGCAAAAATATAAGCCCCAGAAACATTTGAATTTAATGTTGTCGTCGTGGTAGTCGTTGGTTGGCTTTCAAAAGAAATTGTTTGTAATTAAAAACTTTTTTTTTCTTTTCCATTCAAACTTCTCAAACGTTTCATTCGTTTTGTTGGAAAAAAAATAATTTTAAAAATAATTTAATTGATAAAACTTATAAATTATTTAAACAAAAAAATCTATTTAGCTCTCAGAAAACCAAACAAACTAAAGTCAGTTGTTTTTGCCAGGCAATTTACTATTCAAATAAAATTTATTATCACAAACTATACGAAATTAGACCAAACTATCTTGAAGAATGGATTCTGTTGAAAAATTGTTTTTTGTTTTTTCATGGCTTTTTTAGGTCAGCTTTTGATCAATTTTCTCTCTGGATAATCTCTTGAGATTTTTTCTCTGTGTTTTTTTCTTATGTTTTCCGAATTGAATAGAAATTTAAATTCATTTGGACTTCAAAGAAAAACGTGTATAAATTTGATCATGAAATTTTTCGGTTGAAGCTGACTCGTAAAGAACAATCATTGTGTTCTTCAAAACAGCGACACTACTTTTAGAGAGTTTTTGTTTCTGAAAAACTTTTTCTCTCAAAAAAAAGTTATTTGAATTAAATTTATTTGAAAGTTTTCTCCACTGAGTAGAATTTTAAACTTTTTTTCGAATAAATGGAATTAAAGTAAATAGGAAAATTTATTTTGACATTTTTTTAGTTTTGGTTCCGAATTTGAACCCAAGAAAAAGTTTGTTTATTTCTATGATACATCAATTTATATATTTTTTGGCTCAATAGCAATATTTTTCGACTGAAAGAAAACTTTGAAAAGAAGTTTAAGAAGGATATCATTTTTATTTCTTCTACTTTGTTCGAATGGGTTTATTTATAACTTGAAGCAATGCCAAAATAAAAAAACATACACACACACACACACACACATATTGTTGTTTTGTAGTATTTTCTGAAATAAGAATATACCGATCCAGGAGAAACAAACAAAGAGAATCTGTATTGATGTTTCTTTGTTTGTTTGATGTAATAAATCAAATTTGTTTTCTCTGTTGGTTTTGTTAGTTAGTTTGCTCTGTTTTGATGTTTTTTCACGGCTTCAGGAAAATACTACACATTGACACGTTAGCCGAAATTTTGGGTGTTGATCGGTTTTTTTTTTCTTGGGAAAAGTTTTTTTCTCAAATTCAATGCACACTTACTTATTTTTGACTTTTGACTTGACTTTTTTGTCTCTCTCTCGAGCAACTGTTCCATAATAGGAAAATAAATATTGAGAAAATAGTTGAAAAAAATCGTACAACGATGGCAACGGTATTTAATGATGTTTCCAGAAACATTATTCAAATCGTTTGTCATTTCATGTGTCTATTGACTACTATTGCTGCTAATACTACTACTACTAGATTGGTCTCGATGACAAAACAATGAGACAAAAAAAAACTTTTTTTTTACTTTAAAATCCAGGAAGAGAAATTTTCTCTCGGCATAAAAGTTTTTTTCTCTTCTGCGAATCGATTCATTTATTTTTTTTATATATTTCAATATCCGAGAATATTCTTCAAAAAGAAACTTTCAGAAATGATGTTCTCTTATTAAATTAAAGCACAGCCACAGAAAAAGCATGCTAAACGGAAAATTATTTTTCCTCAGTTGAAAGGCCAAAAAACAAGAGAAACATTTTATTTATTTTTTGTGATTTTGAAACTACAATTTTCTCTGCGTCATCTTTATAACAAAATGAAAAAATGAGATTTTCTTGGCTTGCATTTTTTTTTGTTTGTTATTTTCATGATGGTGATGGCGGCGGTGGTGGTGGTGGTGGTAATGAACTGTAATTGAATTTTTTAATTCAATTGAATTTTCATTTTTTTTTTTTTTTAATAATAATAAGACAAGCTAGCAAGCAAGAGAGAAAAAATGTAATGAGTTTTTTTCTCTGTCTTTGTGTCGAGATGGGATTCATTCATTCATTCAGCGTGTTTTTGTTTCATTTATGTGTGTTTCTTTATTTTCGAAATGAAATTATCCAAGAAATTTCATATTTTCAATGTAAAAATGAAACAAGCATGAAAATGATGATGGTTAACACTCCAAACACTGCCTTTACTGGCTAAGAACAAAACAAAAACTTTAAAGTGTATGACATTTTCAATTAAAAAATTTAATTTCTTTTTTCTCTCCAACTTTTTGGAGAAACATATTTTATTCTCTATAAGAATTTTGTTTTCTTCCCTAGAAAAGAACTGTTTTTTTTTCTGGGGCCAATTTAACGCCACATCCAACAACAACCGTAGTGATTTTCTCCATCATCATCATCTGGGTTCTATCAAAAATTTATGAAACTTGTTTCGTTTTGTTATCAGAAGAGTTTTTTTTTTCTGTTGTAAAAAATAGAACCAAACAAAAATCAAGAGCAAAAAAAAAAATTGTCTGTTTGTTTTTTTCAGTCTGTTTTGTTGCTATTTTTTTTTTCAATTAAAATCCTAGAAAATTCTGTTTCAGGATGTATGTTTTTAGGTTTTGAAATTCATAAATTATTGAATCTCTAGTTATCTTAAATTTAAGATGATTTTTATTTGATGACATTTTAAAAATTTTGATTTTTTTCTCTCTCAAGCAGACTTCAATTATTTTGAAGGGAAGGGAAAAAAATTTTGATTAGATTTTTTTCAAGAGATCTCTCTTGGTTCAATCAAAAAAAAAAAACTTGAAGTTTTTTCTAATTCAAAAAAAAACTCTTGTATAAAACTTTTCTTGATTTGAGAAGTTCTAGTAAAAAAAATTTTCAAAAATTATTCCTTAAAATTTTGAGAGAAATTGGACCAATTCAAGATATCTGTTGTTGTTTTTTTCTCATCAAAACAGTAGGTTGATTGTTAAGCTGGAAATTTTCAATTTTTGAAAACCAAATGAATGACAGAAACCTTATAAAGGGAATTACAAACTTTAAAAACCTTTTCAAAATTTTTTAGTTTTAAAAAAAATTATTTTTTAATTTTCCACCAACAAAGACTCATTTATTATAGCACTGATATTTCTTTTGTATGATGATATCTTCATAAAATTTATAATCTAATGAGATATTTCGCTTAAAAAAAGTGTTGGCATTTGAAAACAACAGTTTTTTCTTTGTTAGAAATTGCAATTCAACTGGAAAAAAAATAATTGATTCTGGCCGATTCTGGGGCACACCCACCAGCTCGCCAGCAACCAAAGTCATTTG
Source organism: Octodonta nipae (assembly GCA_034190945.1). NCBI lineage: Eukaryota > Metazoa > Arthropoda > Insecta > Coleoptera > Chrysomelidae > Octodonta > Octodonta nipae. The sequence goes on from JAVLUE010000160.1 coordinate 168,658, forward strand.
TTTTTTTGAATTATGGATTTGAATCAGGGTTGGCTTTCATGTCCAATAAAGTTTAGCTAGTTAATTTTTTCTGCTTTTTGAAGAATATTCTGCTAATATTTTATTATTGTCCAAAACTTTCATTATATTAACATTGTAGTATTTTTTGTTTGAAAGAAAGAAAATTCCCCGGAATTTTGGTTGATTAATTACTGGACCCAATGTACTGAACTCAAAAGTATTCTCCCTTCTTAATTTCAGAGAGAAATCTGAGATTTTTTTTTCTCTCTCTGATTGATTTTTTTTTCGTTTAGTTTTGTTTTGAGGCTAAATTTTTGTTCTTGTTCTAATTTATATTCGAACAGCAAGAAGAAGAACAACAACAATAACAAAAGCAGCAAATTCAAATGACGACTAACAATGATAATAATAAACTTTGTTACTTACCAAGAGCACAAACGAACAACTTATAAAAGCCAACTCTTTTATTCTCTTGTTGCAAGTTCTTTTAATTTAGAAATCTGAGATTCTCATTCTTCTTTGTTTTTTTTTCTGAGTTAGAAAATTGGCCGTATATTTTTCTGTTTGTTGTTTTTATTTCATTCATTTGTTGTTTTGCTTGTTCCATTAAACAAAAACAAACTTTGAAGAAAGAGAAAAATGGCCCAAAACATTCGAAACAGAACATGCATTTCGATTCAATTTGAATTAATTCGATTCTCCATCCTTACCCGAGAACAAAGAAAGAAAGGCCCAACTTACTAAACAACCAAACTTGAATTGACAACCAACCTAAAACAACAACAGCAACTGTTTGTACTGTAAGAATAGAGAGACAAAGAAAAAAAGAATTTGATCCAAAATACACAAATCTTGTTTAATCGTTTCCCGGGATACGGGTTTCGAGTTGATTTGTTTTCTCTCAGAAAAAATACTTAAATTTCTCACAATCCCAAATAGAGAAGAAACACATTGATGTTACATTAAATTCAAAAGAAGGAAAGAAAGGATATTGATGATTCTGGTGGCTGTCAAACTGGAGATGAAGATTCTGTGTGGGTTTTCCTACAAGAAAATGAATAAGAAAAAAATTTTTTTTTTTCGCTTACGGCGCCATTCTATTGCTCTGAGAATATTCTCTTAGATATAATATTTATTTTCTTCCAAAGGATTTGTTTCGTTGTTGTGTTGAATTCTTTTCGCTTGAAACTTAATCCAATGGAAAAAAGTTGAAACAGTAAAGAGAAGGATTCTCTTTTTTTCTCTCATTGACATTTTTTGTTCTGTCTCCGATGAGTGTGTATGTGTTCTAGGCCTGGGACTTTATTCTTAAGCTTCACTGAAGGAATCTAGTCTTGGCTTTTGATTTTTTTTAAGATCCATAAAAATTGCTTCTGAAGACCTAATTTTTTGGTTCACTTCGGGCTTGGCAAATGCTGTCGCCTGATTGAGTTTGTTTTTTTTTCTCTTGTTTGAATCCAATTGGAAAGTTGAACCAATTTTTTTCTGCTTTGAAAGTTTTTCTAGTACACCCACAAGCACACACACAAAATGACAAGATTCAAGATCAGACCACTCACACACAGATGACGTTATTTTTTTTTCTCGGATAAAAGAATATCTTTGTTTTCACCAATGAAAAAAAAGATCTATTAAATCAAAATTTTCTTTACGAAAAATATAAAACGTTTTTTTTATAAAAAGAATAGTCTCATTATTATTAGCAGTATTTTCTTGTGTAGAGTAGCGAGATAAAAAAAAAAAAGTTAATTTTGCGCTCAAGTGTCATTTGTCTATGTTTGCTTGGGTTAATCTAATCGTTTTCGGGTTCGTTTTTTGTAAAATTTCTTGTCACAATTGTCAGAAAAAACTGTATGTATGTGTGTATTGAAACTTTGTTCTATTTGTGAAGCGTTTGCGTTTAAACGATTCTTTGTTTTCAGGGAGAAAAAAAAATATGAAACGATATGTTTTTTTATAACTCTAGCACACATATCTCTTTAATATATCTTAATAGCATAGTAAGAAAATTAACTGATGACAGGCCCATCCAAAAAAATCTCATTGAAAGAAATGAAACAAAGAAAAAAAGAAAGAGAGAGAGGGGAGAGAGATATGAACTAACAACTCAATGACGCTATTTCTTCTGGTTTTCATTTTTTTTTTTGTTTTATATTAAAAATTATTATCAGTTTTTTTTTTTTTTTGGTTCTTTCTTATTGTTGTGTTTAGATAAGGCTCGACATACACACAAAAAAGAAAATAAAATGGCCGGTTATCATTTTAATCGATGTGTTGGGAGATTCAAGCAGCACAAGAAATGAGAACAATGAGAAAAATCGATAAGTGTCGATATTGTTTTCAGTGAAACATACGCGCTACCCACATGCCATTCTCAGACATTTCATAGTTGTACTATTGAAAAACAAAGCCAATCTAATATAAAAAGATGTTAGAAAAAGGCTTGGTGGTAGTTCCAAAATAGTTGATTCAACTTTTCTTATAACAATTGTCAAGAAATCTGGTTCATTATCTACCTACATTCACCTAAAAACTCTGTTCTGAAAGCAGAAAGAGTGTGTGTGTGTTAATCAAAAGTTTTTCTTTCAATAAATCGTTGAACTTGAAACAAAATTAATAGAATTTTTTTTTCTAAACCAACCGTTTGATAATGCTAAGAAGTGGCAACAGAGAAGTTAGGAAAAATTTTAATCAATACTTTTTTTTAAAAAAAAGAAAGGATTGAAAAAAAAATTAAATTTGCTTAAAAAAATTGAATTAATTTTCTTGTTTCTTTATCAAACAGACGAACGTTTTTTATTTTTCTTCTTTCCCTTCATCGATCTCATTTTCCACGGTTCGGTGTTTGTAGCTTTTGAACTTTCTTTTTCTCTAATAAAAACGAAGCGGTGGTTTTTTCATGAAATTCTTAATAAAACAGTCATTTTTTTAACTTGTTCAGCACCATTTCGTCTTGTTTTTTTTCGATTATTTGTCGTTTTTCTTGGGTTCGGGTAAATGAATGAATGAGGAAGAAAGGATTAAACTTTTTTTTCTAGTTCGAGATTATTTTTTCTTCAAGTTTGTGTAGAGTTACTTAAGCAAATAAACCGAGTATACTCTAGAAATTATCAGACTTGCAAAAAAAAAGGCAAATAAGCTTTCATTCTTTTTTCTCATTGAGAGTTTCTTGAAAATTTTTCAAACGAAATTCTAATCGATTACTTTTTTACTCTATTTTTTTTTTTTCAAATTTTTTTCAGATTGAATTGTTTATTCTTTTTCCATTCATCATGGTATTCTAAAAACGAAAAATCTTCCGACTAGAGAAAAATGCGTTCACTATTTTGGTTATTTCGATCAACTTTCAACTTGAAGCTCATCTCTATTATTTCAATCGTTGACTCATTTTGTTGGGAGGTTTTCAGTAAACGTTTGATGAAACCATTGAATGTGATTTCAAAAAGTTTCGACAACCATAATGTCGTCCAATCAATCGAATAAACTAGAGTCCAAGTTTTTCAACAATGTCACTGGCGGTGGTGGTGGTGGTGGAGATATTGTGACTGATGTATCATCATCCTCTACAGCACAATCTTACAACAATCATCAAGATCAGAAGACTAGTTCTACTAGTGGTGGAGCAAAAGTCAGTTTTTTGGAATATGTTGAAGTGGCAACTGGCCATCACGGGCAACAACAGCAAAACCATCATTCGACAGCTCTCTCCACGGTTCATTCATTTTCATCGCCTTGTTACGATGGCGTCCATGTTGGGGGTTGTTCAAAGATCATTGAGGAGAATGCCATCATTGGAACACCATCATCACGAGAGCCTTTACTTTTGCAATCAACACTTTCTCCATCACCAATACCTCCATCTTCTTCATCATTATCGGTCAATCATCATAACGAATCGTTTCACTATGAGCCACTTAGGCCACCTGCTATGGTAGTTTCCAATGCCGCCGCCGCCCTCCAAACCATTTCTTCGCCATTAATGTCATTAGAATATTCGACAAATGCGCAACCAATTTCGGCGACTACTGTGATGACCATTGCATCATCAGCCTCACCTCCGATGATCGATGCCAATCATTTTGCATACTTTCCATCTTCATCACCATCATCTTCATCTTCAATCCTTCAGATGTCTCAATCCTCGTTCAATCATCCCAAACCAGATAGCAGTGTCATTTATAAACCAATGCGCGGCTTAATACAATACTGGCCTGGTGATGAAACAATCGAAGACAATTGTTTAAATTTTCATCACGATAATCTCAATCATCAACAACTTCAACCGACATCAAAACGTTTCACCAATAGCCCATCATCATTTTTTGCCGATTTCCCATCAAGAAATGAACCGTTGATCGAATCAAATGTCACATTGATGTTGAACGATCCACTTATCAGTAAATCTTCATCAAGCGATAGTGATACTAATGACAGTGCCACCAGATTGATTCATGATTCGATGCAAGATATTGTTGCATCAGGATCATCATCATTGTCATCGGGTCATGTCACTGGTCATAACAGTTCAAATCATATTTATTTATCGCAACAACATTCGAATTGTCGTTTACCATCACCTAGCGTCACCGCTAACTTTAATACTGGTTTATTATCAGGAGATGGTCAATGTTCGCTGAGACCTCGCTTGAACTCACCATCAAACACTATCGATACAATTTTAGAACATTGTGGTGAACAAGAATCAACGATACCAGATCATCAACCAGGTTCGTCACAGGCTGATGCCGAGACAGATTTGTGGATACAAATGCATAGTGATATGTCGAAAACGCTCAGAGAACAGTTCCTTCAAAATCAAAGCTCTTCGAGCCAAAAATCTAGTAACAACAGCAGCCAAAAGAACAAATTTAACTTTCATTGCTTTGGATTTTTTGTGGGATCATTTGAAATGAAATCTTTTAGTCGAAAATTTTATTCGCTGATCTCATTGTTTGTGGCCTTATTCTTGTTGATCACCATGGCCTTCTTCATATTTGCTCATTTCGGGTGGCAAAAAAATTTGCTTTCTTGGATAATGAACACCAAATTTTCATCATCAGCCAATAATCGAGGCCGTTATCACTTTGAACAGGATCAATTCTGGTATCATGGTACAACCATCTATGAAATTTTTCCTGTCTCTTTCAAAGATACCAATGGTGATGGTTTTGGTGATTTGAACGGCATCATCGAACGCGTTTCACATCTTCGAGCTCTTGGCGTCAGTGCTATTCGTTTGTCATCAATTTTCGGTGCGTTCGATTATCCAATAAATTACGATCATGTGCTCAATTTCACCTCTATCGATCCTCATCTTGGAGATTTTCCAACATTTTTGAGAATGGTTATAACAAAAACAAAATTCTAAATGAACTTTCTTGATGATTTTTTTTAAAAATTTTTTTTAGATCGATGTTCTGCATTCTAATCAAATTCGTGTGATTTTAGAATTGAATCCAACCATAACTTCTGACGAGCATCCTTGGGCTACACATTGGGCCGAAAATCGTACTACCAACGGCGATTATGCCTATTATTACGCTCAACCAAATCAAACCAAATCTGGAAGCAAGCGTCTGGTAAACAGATCAATAACAATAAAACTTTAACAAATGAACTTTGTCACTAATTTCATAGATTGAAATTTCATTTTTTTGTATTCAGAAAATCACTAGAGAATATAGTTTGCTCATTAGAAGTACTTTTTTTCCAAAATGAAAGAAACAAATTTTTTCAAATGGGAAATTTTTGCTTCTAGCTATCTGAGAGAGTGAATTTTTCAACTTTTCTAATCACTGAAAACTTTGAATTCTCGAGTTCTCTCTGGTTTGTTTGTTTATTGAAAATCAATCTAGAAAAAGTCAACATCATTATCAAAAAACAAAACAAAACTTGTTCCATTAGTTTCAATCATCATACTGTGACAATTGATGACAGAACTGGTTATTTTAATTGACAAACAAACAAATTTGTTTTTGATGACAAAATTATGTGTTTATTCAGTCTTCAAAAAAAAAAATTTAACTTTCTACAGACAAACGTTGATTGACATTTACTTGAAAAAACAGTAAATTTTTATTTTTTCAGGATTCCGCATCGATCGATGCTGTTGATTTGCCTTACAATTATTTTGTTGTTGATGGTGGTGGTGGTGGTGGTCATTCTGGTGGTATTGGTCTTCATCTTAATTGGTCTCATGAACCCGTGCGACAACAATTGTTGATGATTTGTGATTTCTGGTTACGGCATGTTGATGGTCTCTATTTAAAAAATTTGAATCAAATTTTTGTTGATGGCGAACAAACGGAGGTACGAGAAAAAGTTTTACACAATTTTTTGCACCGGCTACGTAAGTTGACAGCCATTCACGAACAACAATACGCCAAAGCTCGACATCTCTCATTGACCGAAGTGCCTAAAAAAATTTTAATTTGCTCTAGTCGACTATTGGCACCATATTTGAGTGGCGTGAAGAAAAAAAGACGTAGGCAAACAACAAGGCACAACGCTGTTTCAACTACGGTCAAACAAAATTCACGTGAATACCGGCCCGAATTCGATGATTGGGATCAATGGATCGAGCTACCAGATGAAACTATTTTGGCCAATTCTCATGTGATGCCTTTTAATGATCATCATCAAAGTGCCTTCTCAAATCAAACAACTAGACAAAGTTCATCGATTATCTCATCCAATTCAACATTCAATGTTCGAAAAAATCACACTGCTCTACGCAAAACCCAACAAATGAACAAAGTTTTTCATCTTTATCATTATTTTGATCTTGTTCATTTTGAGTTACATCTTAAAAGAGGACACATTGATTCGATTCGTGATCAAGTGAATTTCATCTTTTTGAATCGACCATCAGATTTTCCCATAGTGATGTGGAGCATTGGCGATGCTCGTCATCGTCGTTTAGTATCGAGAATCGGACATGATTCATCACACGTTTTGGCCAGTATATTCATGTTGACGTTGATGCCCGGAACAATCAGTCTGTTTTATGGAGATGAGATTGGCTTGCCAAATGTCAACGATCAAAAAACTAATAAGGTAAGCTGAAATAATTGCATTTAGGTTTCAATTATGTTTAATGTGAGCTGCACCGTTATGCTAAAGGGTTTTTATCATTCGCAAACTAGAGATTGAAACCAATCAAGAGATTATAGACAACTTTCAATTTGAAATTCATTATTTTATGATTTGTTGCTTAGTGTGGATAATGAAATTCCATCTAGAAAAAAAATTTTTTCTTAGCCAGGTATGAAAACTAATCTCTTAAAAACAATTCAAGTTGGTAGAACATTGAAAAAGTTTTTTAATCCTAGTGAAAAGCTCTCTAAAGTCTCTGGTTTGTTTTGAAATTAGATTCCAAACAGCCGATTAACAAATAAACAAACATCTGGTTTGCATAAATTCAAATCAGGTTTCAAATTTTTTTTTCTAGTTTCGGTTCGGTGCTAACTAGAAATAGATTTAGACACTAAAAAAAACTGAGGTCCTTTGGGTTTTTTTTTTGCTTCACTTCTGCACAGAGTTTTCGATTTGTGGTTCTGTTTTTTATCACCAAAAATGAAGAAAACAACAACACAATCATTTTGATTTAAATTGAAATAAACTTCCTAGTTTTGTGAACGCACAAACAAAAACCATAAAGAATCTCGAAATTAAACCCAAATCAACTAAATTGATTTTGGTTTTGTCTGTTCTGTGTTGGCTTTTGTGTGGTGTTTGTCGTCATTTTCATAAAAACTAAAATTTCTGGTTGATGTGTTTGTTGTTTTTTTTAATGTTACGGAGCAATTGAACAATTGAAACCAGGCTTCCTTAAAAAATCACTTGCCCAAAAACAACAGGGACAACTTCTAGAACAGAAGAAAAAAAAAAGCTTTGTTTTCATAAAATTCTATTCCTAGAACCACTATCACTCATTGGAAATGATTTTGTTTAGAGAGAAAAACAAATTCGTATCTCTAATCGAATTATCATTTGTAAATTTTTTGTGTTGCTCTTCCAACAGCTTTTGGAACATGACATGAAAACTTTTGGCTATTTGCACTACTCCTTGAGTTTATCTAGTTTAGCTGGGATTTCTGTTTTTGATGGCTTTCAACTCAATAGAAACCTGAAAGAAAGATATTATTTGGTTAAAGGTTAAAACAGGTTCTCCGAAATGTGTTCTGTTTTTTACCATTGTTTCATTCCAGTGGTGTTGATGGTTTATAATGTGATTTATAATGAGAAAATCAATGAAATTAACATTTTTCCTAATCAAAACTAAGCCAACCGCACTAAAATGGCCAGAATTTTTTTTTTTATAGATATGGTAAAAGAGAGAAAGATTCTCTCATAAAAGACATTCAAACACCATTAACACATTTTGATTTCTATTTTTCTTGAATTTTCTTCTGCTTCCTTTTTTTATTTGGTTTCTCATTCAGTTAAATTTACTCCAACTTCTTAGTTTGTTTTTTTTTTTTTTGTTTAGCTCGAAAAAAATTTCGAATCTCAATCATTTTCCATTGGAAAATGATTCGTTTTTTCCTCTCCGAAACAGTGAAACAACAAAACAAAACAAAAATCAGGAAATGACTTCATTAGCTTAATTTAGTAACGCTAACAAATTTTTGTTATAGTTGGGATACTCTGGGGGCCAAAGAGAGGAGGGACAAAGCGTTTCAAATGAACTGTTTTTCTAAAAGAAAAAAAGAATTTTTCATTTCTCATTGGTAAAACGTTTCAGTTTTTAGAACTGAAAATTTGATTTATTGTTTTTGTTCCATTCTTTCTTTCTTTAATGGTGAATTCGAAAATCAATAATCCTGGTTTAATTTTATTTTCTTTGATTTCAAACGATCCAATATTGAGAATTCAATCCCAAAGAAAGTATCTTTTTTTCAACAAAAAAAAAATTTTTTACTGCTGTTCAATTTCTACTTGTTTTCAATCAAGAAAATTTCTCAGCCTTGCTCTTTTTTTTTTGGTGGGTTCGAAATTCCCATAAAAATTCAAATATTCTCGAATGAAAGTTTGTGCTGGAAAATTTTCTAGTGAGGATGATTATTATTATTATGTGATAAACAAAAAGTATTCATCAAATATTTGGGCAACCAGAAAGCGCACACGCTCCTGATAGAATCTACTCATTTGATATTTTGTTTCATTTAGTTTCCAACCATCCATCCATCCATCCATCTATTCTCAAAATTTGAGAATCATTTTGAAAAATTTGCATCTCATTTGTGTCATCCAAATCTAATAGAATAGAATATTCTGTTCCAATTACCAGCTTTAACTGTTTTTCTTTTAATGACGATCATGGGGACAATACACTAAAACAGAGAATATTCTGCTCTAATGTTTAGAAAAGAGGTTATTCAAACTTAATATTCTGTTTTTATTTTGTCATATCCACAGATGACATAATACCCCGGGACGCGTGCGATGGTTATGCTGCGCGCCTGCACATGACATTGATTAATTATCAAGATGAATTTTAGGCAGCCAAAAAAAAAAAAAATTAGAAAAAAAAACTTTTTTTTAATTTTTTGGCATTCAATTAGTGGGAATTGATGTTTTAGTTGGGTTTTAATGATGAAAAATAGATATAATCTATGTGCATGGTCCGGGCGTCAATATTCATGTTGCTGCTGCTGCATCATGGCCTTGCTTGTTTGATAGCATGCTGGGAGCCGATCATTGTTCTTTTTCTTTAAATTGTTCCAAGAAAAAAAAATTAACCTTTTGCTTTCACATAATTTTTTTTTTCAAACAAATCTATCGAAAATAGCGAGTAGTAGTTTGTTTCATTTAAATTTACGATCTTTCTTTAATGTTGATCATTTTCTCATCCATATGGCGCCATTTTTTTAAAATTAGTTGAAAAAATACTCAATTATAATGTTCGAGTATTTGTACACTGTAGTGAAAAATAGTATGGTTCAGCTAAACAAATTTAGTTGCTTGAATGTGTGCTGCTTAGCTCAATATAGTGAGTCTATCTGGGGCCTAGTCATTCAAATAAGAAGAAAAAAAAACTGAAAAATTTTTTTTCTTGATGTGTCTAGGTCTTGTCTGTTGTTAGGTGTCGATTGAAATCCCAAACATAGAATAGAAAAGAAGGGAGAAAATTCTTTTTTCTGAGAGAGAACCGACAACAGAAAAGTTAAAAACAATTGCTACAAATGTCACACACTTGTCGTTTGTTTGGTTTTTGAATAAGATCCTTTATTCGTGTGTTGCTCCCGTTTTCTCGAGGAAATGAATTTTTTTCCAACAAAGAATGTTTTTGAAAATTCTTTCAACTTAAACAACAGTAGAGTTTTTGAATTTTTCTTTTCTGTTTGTTTGATTCAATTTTCCTTATTGAATGAGGAAACACGGCAACAAGACAACAATAATAATAAATCGATTAGGAAATTCTTGAATATTTATTCAAGAATTTCTAGAAACGGGCTTCTTGTGAAGCGCGCACACACACACACACACTAAATCGAGTCAATTGAGATAGACAGGAGTCTAGCAAGACAAACCGTTCCATTTGTTTGTTTGAATAATACTCAAAATTGAAAAAAAAAAATTTGAATATTTTTTTTAGAGAGAAGACTTTGTCGTGTGTCATCCATCAGGAGATAATCATAATAACTGTTTTTTTTTATATTTTGCTTTCGTTTTTTGGAAAAAAAACAAACAAACATTTTATAGCTTATTTCTAAAGGGAAAAATGGGCTTTATTTTCAAGTTATGGGTCTCATCTCTTAAGTTTTTTCCATTTTTTTTTCTGACCTTATTATTATCATCATCATCTGATAATGATCCATGATGATCCAAGATGATGATGATAATGAGGTTAAAAATAGAGAAAGATAGAAATTTTAAGTAAACTTAAAATATATTAAAATGATGATGATATTTTTCGTTTATTCATTGATGTTGTCGAATGGCGAAGGCGTCATATTGCTCCCAACCATGATGATGGTGGTGGTGGAAAGCATACTTGACTAAATGTTTAAACAAAAAACTGAAACCAGAAAAAAAAAAAAAAAAAATGAAAACGACATCCCAAATAAATCAACTCCATTTCAAGGGGTTTTTCTTTAAAACAAGGCTCTAGAAAAAAAATCAATCGTCAAATTTTTTTTGTTCTATCTTGGGACTGTCCTCGGTGATTTATTGTAATTTTTCTTAGAGTCTTTGGGTCTTCAAGAAAAATTAAACGAACATAGAAACTCGAAAAAAAAGCTCAAATGAATTATGAAGATGATGGGAAGATAGAAAAAAAAATTCAAGTTAGTGTGGTCATAAATTTAGGCCAAGAAAACGACAACAAAACCCGAAATTTCAAAAGAGATGTAAATCTTTTGCTTTTTGTTGAGCGAGAAGGGCCGTAAACTGTTCTCATCATCATTCCACTCTGGTGATTGTCATGAAACACATTTCAAAAAATTTTTTTGTTCTCTTGATTTCTGTGCGTTTGTTCGGTTTTTTTTTTTTTTTTAGAAAAAAATTTAAAGATTTTCTTGTTTGGTGTGTGTGTGTGTGTTTGACATCTCTGATATGACACCGACGATTGTTTCATTGTTACATCAGTTTATTCAGTGAAATTTGGTTACAAATTTTCATGATAAATTCTGTGCTTATAAATTCATTTCGTCCCAAAGAAAACCTTTCTTTTTTTTTTAAAAAAAATTTCCACTTTAAATTAATTAATCAAACCAAGCATTGGTGGTACCATTGGGGAACACAGCAATGCTATGTTTTTCATTAGCCAAATTGAATTAATACTGAGTCGATGAGCTGTTGTTTCTTCTGAAATTGAAGAGAATTTTAAATGGAATTTCTTCTCTGTGAGAATTCTGTTGAAGTGCCTTTTTTCGGTTGAACTAGAGCAAATTTTATTTTGAAAAATTTAATTTCTGTTTTAAAACTGATCTTCTTATTGCTCTCTATGTGTATATTTTTTTCGAGAATTGTAAGTTTCATGTTTTTCATCCAAATTTGCATAAAAAAATCTCGATCCCAAAACATGGAGAGCTCACCTGAGAATGGTTAAATCGAAAAATATTTTCACAAAATCTTTTAGATTTTTGTTTGTTTTTTTTTTGAACTGAATTTAAGTTTCAGAAATTTTTCTCAAGTCTCACTATTTCAAGAGCCAAACAAAATAGAAAATAGAGGTTTTTTTCTGAACTTGAACCAATAAAAAACTGAATACCATTATGAACTGACTTGAATACCAGAATATTCTGCCAGCCAAAAATACACATTCTAAAAACATTCTGAAGGAACAGCAAAAAAAAATAACTCGCGCACACACAATTTCTTCATCGATTATTTCGATCGATTGTCACACAATGAAAATTTGAATTGAAAAAAATTTTTGATCGAACAAAAACTGTGAACCTGTGCAAGTGCAAGGATGGTGTGTTATTTGGGCTTTCAAGTCCCGGACAATCCACCGAAAAGTGTGTTTTATTGATTGAAAACAAGCAAAAGAAAGTTTAACTGGTCTATCATCAATCATCATCATCATCGACATTCTCGAATGTCACTTTGTCATCAAACATTGAGCAGCAGGAGGAAGAGGTGGTGGTGGTAGAATAGAATGATCATGTGTAAAACCCAATTGACCGAAATCAAAAAATTTGCCGATTGTACTGAACGAGTTTTGCATCAAACACGCCCCACTCATTCATTCACCCTGTTCGGTTTAACAAAACAAATGCTTCTGGTTTTATCGATTCAGTTCAAGCAATTTAATTTTTAAATATTTTTCAAGTTTTTTTTTTTTTTTTTCGCTTTCCAAATTTTTTTCATCTATCCTAAGTGATAATAGTGAAGCGGGGTTTTTTTTCTCCAACTAGGGGGCTGGTTCAAAAATTTGGATCGATAAGGTTGTCAATGATAATGATGGAGAACGTTTCAGAGCCGGCAGAGCATTCTTAATCGTTTTTCATATCTTTTCCATATAATAATCAGGGAATTTTTATATGAAAATATTTTAATGTCCTCGGTTAACTTTGAACTTTTTGATTTGTTTTTTTTATATTTTATTATTTAATTTTGATTTCTTTAGGGTTGAAGTAGAAATTTTTCAGTGGTTAGATGGTTTAATAAGAAATTTTCCCTCTATTCGGTTCATTATCCATGACAATCAGACTGAATTGACTTGATTTGAGTTCGCCAAAAAAATATCTGTTTTTCTTGCTCATCTCTGTTTGGGATCATCTGTTTGTGTTTTAAAGGAGGTTTTTTTTTCATTTGAACTAACGGCAATCCTCCCAACCCTGTTTCTGGAATGAAATTGGATCGATTCTGATGTTTTTTTTTCTTAATCGATGTTACTATTATTAGTCAATCTCCCTCTCGTTTATCTCCATATTTTTTGTTTGTTTGTTTGAAGGGAGGACGACTAAGAAAACTTGAAAACTTTCATTGTTACATTCTTTATGAAAAGAGAGAATGTTTTTTCTTCGGATTCTTATCAGATTTTTTTGTCTGATGATGATGACGACGATTCTCCATCAACCAAACCAAACCAAAATCTTGAGATGATTTTTTTTGTTGTTTGGTTAATGTTTTTTTTACTTCTGTGATTTCGGGTAAGTTGTTTATCGATCCTACTTCACTGCTCCTCCCTTCTCCACCTCCTCCTCTTCTCATTCATTTTGCCATCTCCATTAAAACAATTTTGGGAATCGATTTCGATTTGTCAAAATTTGTTTGTTTTTCAATTGCTGTGTTTTGGCTGTGTTTGTCATCCTTCTTGTTTTCGATGTGCGCATCGATTTTTTTTTCTGTAAAGGACTGTGGGTGTCTTTAATTTTTATTCGATTCATCATTCTCATCTATGGCCATTATCTTATTTTATTGTTGTCGTCGTTTCATTCATTTGTTTTTTTTTTATTTTGCTCATTCTGATGAGGTCTAGAGAATGAAAAGAGGTCTTCATGGGTTCCAGGGAAACAAGACAGAAGCAGAATAAACTTTCTTTTTTTTTATTCATGCATTACAATAATGATGATTATTATTATGATTTATATTCAAATTTATCTTAGGCACACACACTAGCACAAACATCGCTCAAACTAGAACATGGAATATATTTTATTTATTATTTTTTTGTATGTTTGTTTTTTGGTTTGTTAAAAATGTTTAATGATGCGAATACTTGAGTCACAACACATAAGACCAATTCTTTCTTTTTATTCAAACAATTGCCAAGAGAGCACACCCACCATCATTTGAAATTTGAAAAAAAAGAAGAATATTTATTTGAATTTAAATTTTTCTAATGGATGACCATCATTATCATTGTAACCAAGGCAGATTCGACCACCAACCATTTAAATAGAAATTAATCAACTCAAATATTTTTTTTCTAGAAGGAATATTCGAAAGATTCATTTTTCATATAGAAGATACACTTGAACCATGGTTGACATTGTCAAATCAATCAATTGAAAGCTTTAATAGAAAAAAAAACTATTTCTCAGCGCTTATCTCAACCCTTTAAAGTCTATCGAAAATTTTGCATTGAATGACAACCGAGTGTACGAGGAGAAAAGTTAGATGCAAAATAGCTCAACGAAATAGTTTCAAATTCATCCATTTGATTTGTAATGGAAGGATAAGTTTTATTTACAAGTTAGATTTATTGAAATTACTTTAGTAAAAAAAAGCGGTGCAACCCCGATTGAAAAACTATTGATTGTT